>OMLB01027321.1:0-15775 GCA_900302555.1 Myripristis jacobus | reverse complement strand
TGTATATATCTACAAACATATCTGCATTATATCTTTTTGAATTGTGGGCACAGGACATTTGATCCTATCTTGAAAGAGACCATGCTAGGTGTAAAGAGAGCTATTCTTTCTTACCATTTTAGAGCCTGTTGGCAGTGGAGACAGACAAATCTGTGCAATCTAACAAGGCTAGCATCACAAATATGATGCTCACAGTGTAAAAGTACATTGTTCGAGTGGATTGAACAGGCTGGAAAAGAAGAGACAAAATAGTGCAAGCAGTATTTTCTGTATTTTCTTTTATTAGTATTTTGCTTCCTCAATTTTCATTTCTATATTATGTTGTGCAAAGAATTTGTTGAGTAGCAATCAGGAAGCCTTGTATTATTTGTACTATTTGCATATTCGAAATAAACAAAACAAACAAACAAACAAAGTAAAACCGAGGTGAAAAATCCCCATTCATGAATAAGGGATGGTTACCACCACAGACTGACCTACAGCTGCGTTGTTAACCCTTCCAGTGTTTTTTATAAATAACCCCCACTGTGTCTTAAGCCCCAGTTATCGGTCAGCTATTGTGACGCTATTGCAAACTGGTACCAGTAAAACGATGATGCCACACTTGGTTCGGACAAACTTTCAACAACTTTTGCACTCCCGGTTTTCATTTGTCAGTTTGGTGACTTGCTTTGTCGGCCCTGCAAGCAAAATAGTTTCATACTTGGCTTTTAGCACCAGTTTTGTCAACCAGTTTAGGTGAACTGGGACTCGGTCCAAGACGTAGTGGACACTGATGCCTTTCTGTCAGCTGCTTGACTCGACAAAAATTTTGCACTGACTGCTGCGAGCCAGAATGTGACTCTTTCCATTCCGGCTGACTCTCTTCTTCTTGGTCTTCTCCTCACTGTTACGATCCACCGGCTGCACATACTCAATGCCCTCTGGAGGTGATGATTAAATTGAATTGGAGCTGGCAGAAAAAAAGAAAAAAAAATTGGCGGAGGCGTTTATGAATTTCGATATTTTGCAACATTATCAAGGCAGTATTGAAATTGCAGTTATCGTGGCAACACTGAGACCCACATTTCCAAGTGTGTCTGCCATAATGTCAACCTGCCTTTGGTCAGATAAGTGCTGCTGTACAATGATTCTGCAGCCCTGTGCGACGCTCCACTGCTCTGTCCACCAGTGGGCTAGTTAGGGTGTGAAGGCTGGAGGCTGGCTTGCCCTGCACCGGTGCTGCAGTGTCTGTCAGGAGCTGTGATGAGTGTGCACATCAAGGCTTTCCGCTGATTACTGCTGTCCTGGCCATGCACAACATATGAGAGAGCCACCTGCATGGCCGCCACGCTCGACTTGTCAGGAGAGATCTCGTTTTCCTAACTCCCTGACCTCGAAACCATCCATCCTCCACAGAGCGTGTCCTTGACTTTGACCGAATGATTTACTAAGCCTCCCTCCTCGGTCCAAAGCATCGGCCTCTGTGATGGAGAGGTTCTATTTGTGTTTCCTGGAGTAGATGCAGCCATGAGAGAAAAACTTATCAGGCCGTTTGCAACATATTCATCTGCCTCGTTTTGGACAAAACAAATTTATGTTACTTTTCAACAGAACACGGGGGATCCTTCAGTTTCAGGCACTTAAGCTTGCCCAAGAGTGCCAGTTCATGACAGCTTTTACATTTTCAGCTCTAAACTCCCGGTGTCAGATGGTTCCTCCGGGTAAAACTCCTCTGGCACACAGAAAGTGATGTGTTTCATGTTTCCAGCAGCAACAACAGTGGTATTTTTGGAATAAACAGACAAAGAACCGGGTAGTGAACATGAGCAGCCATAGCCACCGTGGCTGAAAAGAGCGCCGCCTACAGGAACTCTGACCCCGTCAACAGAAAATCCAAGAAGAACGACGCGATGCCCACGCCGTTTGACTGACAGGTGATTTCTGAGAAGTGCAAAACAGAAAACACCACGCCGATGATCAGTTAGCGCGGCCGAGACCGGAAACCAAGAATGCCACAGATTAGCACTTCAAAATAGAAATTATAAAACAATTTCTGAGGAATAATTGCCCGTGTCGGCTGTGAACGTGGCTTTTAGGAATTTTTACGAATGTTTAACGGTCCCACAAAGTGGATGAAGCGAAATGTCATTACCATCAGTTTATCAAATAACAGCAGGAATTTGAGATAAAATGACGAGATGGCATTTTTAAAAGTGTTTTATGTAAATGAAGGCATTAAAGTTTGATGGAGTTGTGTCTCAGAATCCTATGAATTCACTGTAAATGTATTTGTGCGCATTAGGCTTTGAAAGTTTTAAATGTGTTTGTGTGTCAGTTTGTTGTTGTTGCAGCAAAACGCTCAGTTGGAAAGTAGCACCCATGTACGTTATCTCAAACTACACACAGCAAATGTATGCAGAAAATGACATATTTTTTTTGAGAACATGGCTCCTGTGTTATCCTTCAGGCTCAATTGTAGGCCTAACCTTTTCCTTATCCTTCACTGCAGCCATTATACTGAACTATTCATCACGGCGACGATTAGCACCTCCATCACACTGAGCACAAAAGTATTTTTCAAATGCTTTGTGTGGAAAAAGGTCTTTGTATTCAGTTCAAGTTGATGGAAATACAGAGATGAAGTGAGACGAGTTGAAGTCTGTGTGCTTCCTCAGAGACAATTCCAATTTATTTGGTAATTTATTGTTGTGTTTGTGTGTGTGGGTGGGCATTTTAGCGCGAGTGTGGGAGGGCGCATGTGTGTATGAGCGTGTCTACAGTATGTGAGCAGATGTGGCTCTGTGTGTGTGTGTGTGTGTGTATGTGTGCACATGTGTGGGTGTGTGACAGCGCAAGGAAAAAAGGGATCATCTTAGTTTATATTGGAAAGCGTGCTGTTTATATTCATTTTATCTGCATGTTTGTTGTTATCTGAATAATAACATTGTATAACAACGCGGCGCGTGAAATGGTTTGCAAATGCGCACACTTGTGCATCGAATTTGTGCAAGAGCCTCTCTATTTTAGTCCGGTGACTCTCCTTATCTGGCTAATTATGCTGTATGTTAAAGGGATTATCATATGTGCAAATGTGCATAAATGTGTGGAATATAAATGCAGGTGTGTGCTTGTAAAGGCTGCATCATAAATAGTAACCTCAGATAAATGGTTGCAGTTGAGGTACCACTCTGTTTGACCACTGATATATGCTAATTTATGCCTATCCCATAAAAATAAATCATATTCCCACTTATCGCCAGAATACCCCAGGTGGCCTGCTTTTATAGTCCCTACCAAGTCTGTGAGTGCCTGCTGTCCAATGCTCTGCACTTGAGTTATTTCCCTGTATTCCCTGATCGCAGGACTACATTATGATTACAGCATTATCTACACCTGAGTGCCCTTTCCACTGGTGAAATTGACGTGGGTCACATGACTTCCCAGATAGAGACCATAATGGAGTCCTCCAGGGGCCTATAAACGACAGGCTCCATTACAGAACAAACTGTACAAGACAAATACAAGATGAAAGGCTCTAAGAAAGTTGTTTTGAATAAATCGGGGATGACCAGAGGCTTTTTTGACATCCCATGGGAGCTTGAGTTACTGTCATAACATGCCTTCTTTTTTTTTTGCTTGCGAATTTGTAATTTCTTAAGCTCGGGTAAAATGTGCGAA
This sequence comes from Myripristis jacobus, assembly GCA_900302555.1. Taxonomy (NCBI): domain Eukaryota; kingdom Metazoa; phylum Chordata; class Actinopteri; order Holocentriformes; family Holocentridae; genus Myripristis; species Myripristis jacobus. The sequence continues at coordinate 12,115 of OMLB01027321.1, read as the reverse complement.
CAAGGTCTGTGACGTTTTCTCGCTCCCCTTTGCTTGTTATCTCTCGCCATCTCCCTCTCTCTGTCTCTCTCTCTCTCTCTCTCTCTCTCTCAGTCTCTGTCACACCCAAGGCAGAATGTAAAAGTCAAGGATCAAACTTAGTTATAATGCCTCTGGGTGTGATGACAGCACTCGATCTGGACCAAAGTCTTGTCAGATCAATACACCTCAAGAGGGTCCCTGGGGGAATTGTCAGCATAGGCGCTGAAGACGCAAACCTTTGGGCCAATTCCAACAGAGATTACTTAAAACAGCAGCATATTCCCCTGTGTCTGCCATATGAACTCATATGATAAGATCAAACTTTGATGATCCCCATAGGGAAACTGAGCATCATATGCTGATTTAAGATAATGCAGATGATGCATAAGATTCGCTTCAAGTGATGCTATTTAAAAGATGGCTGTCTGTTTGGGAATGATTTTAAGATTTTACTGATTTCTGTTAAGGCACAGTTACGTCAGGCCCCCGGCTACATCTCAGATCTTTCCCGAGGAAGGACTCTGCAGAAGTGCAACTTTACATGAATGAGGTTTACAAACACTAACTTTTCCTTCTTCTTCTGTCTCTTTCCTACTTTTCTGTTTCTCTCGCAGGTTCCTGTGTATGACTCTATCATGGACCACATCATCTGTTGCCTGCTGGTCCTGGGAACCACAGTGATGATCGCTCATGCGTGCCCCAAGTACTGTGTATGCCAGAATCTGTCCGAGTCCCTGGGGACCCTGTGTCCCTCCAAAGGCCTTCTTTTCGTGCCTCCAGACATTGATCGCAGTACCGTGGAGCTCCGGCTAGGGGGAAACTACATCCTCCGTATCACCCAGCAGGACTTTGCTAACATGACTGACCTGGTAGACCTGACCCTCTCTAGGAACACCATCAGCTACATCCAGCCCTTCTCCTTTGGTGACCTGGAGACGCTGCGCTCTCTCCACTTGGACAACAACCGTCTTACAGAGCTCGGCCCGGATGATTTGCGAGGCCTGGTCAACCTGCAGCACCTCATCGTCAATAACAACCAGCTGGGACGCATCCACGACAAAGCCTTCGAGGACCTGGCCCCTGCCTTGGAGGACCTGGACCTCTCCTACAACAACCTGATGTCTCTGCCATGGGATTCAGTACGCCAGATGATCAACCTGCACCAGCTCAGCCTGGACCACAATCTGCTGGATTTCATTCCGGAGGGGACTTTTACTGACCTGGAGAGGCTTGCGAGGCTGGACCTAACTTCCAACCGCCTGCAGAAGCTACCCCCCGATCCCATCTTCGCCCGCGCCCAAGACTCGATGATCCTGACCACGCCGTACACCCCTCAACTGTCCCTAAGCCTTGGTGGAAACCCGTTGCACTGCAACTGTGAGATGTTGTGGCTGCGGAGGCTGGAGAGAGACGACGACCTGGAGACCTGCGCCTCCCCTCCCGCCTTGAAGGGCCGTTACTTTTGGTACGTCAAGGAGGAGGAGTTTGTGTGCCAGCCTCCTCTCATCACTCAGCACACCCACAGGATGCTCGTCTTGGAGGGGCAGACTGCCAGCCTGAGGTGCGAGGCGATCGGAGACCCCAACCCCACCATCCACTGGATCTCCCCTGACGACCGTCTCCTAGGCAACTCCTCCCGCACTGCAGTCTACAGCAACGGAACCCTGAGCATCACAATCACCACCTCCAAGGATTATGGCACCTTCACCTGCATCGCTGCCAATGTAGCTGGGGAATCCACCGCCTCCGTTGAAGTGTCCATCGTGCAGCTCCCCCACCTCAGCAACGGCACCGGGCAGCCAGCCCAGCCCAAGTCCCGCCTCTCTGACATCACGGGCACCACTAGAATCAGCAAGGGGGCTCCCAAGAGCCAACCGGAGAGGGCTGTGTCTGTATCCGAGGTGACTGCCGTGTCAGCGTTGGTCAAGTGGTCGGTGAGCAAGTCGGCGCCCAAAGTGAAGATGTACCAGCTTCAGTACAACTGCTCTGACGACGAGGTTCTGATCTACAGGTAAGAATGTATATATTTTTTGTGAATCCTGCAGTTTTGTGGTGAATTGATACATGTGGGCGCAGCGTTTGTTTTTTGTTTTTTTTCTAAAGGATTTCTCAATATGGCAAAAAAATGAGTGTGTAGGTTGGCGAATGGTTGGGTTTATTTGATGCTTAGAATTTGTTGTTTTGCTGAACCAAAGGATACGTTCCAATATGCAACTTAATATGTCAGCCAGGGATTTTGCACAAAAATGCAAACTATAGGAAGCCGTCTAAACTGCAGCCGCCCGCAGTTTAGGAGTCGCAAATTGCCTTTTTTGCAATGTCCGTTTTTTTGCACAGCAGTATCTATGTCTTCCTGACCTCAAAACAAATTGGAAATGGTACATAGTCATAAAGTCATGGTATCAGAATGAAAGATGCAGCAGAAAAATTGCTCCAAGACCAAAGATGACAGGCTGTTGAGTGCCAGAGAAACAGCTGTCAGTGATCTCGAACAAAGACAGATGGATTTTGTTTAAACAACGACTGATGCCTGTTTGTAGGATACAGAATTCACCGGATCCCGAAGCAAGACTTCCCTGTGGAGTCTGTGTTTTGCACACACAGTATTTCCATAAAATTTTACAGTGATGTTGGCGCGCCCCAGGGATCCATCCATCATGCGTTGCCTCTATTGTCCATCAAATTGTTTAACAGCAGCAAAAGCAGCTCTCTCCCTTTCTCCACCACCTTTATTATCATTTTACGTCTCCCTCACTAAGCGCTGTGTTGTGTTGGACTCGATTATGTTCAGTAGCCTAGAACCAGGGGAATTTCTAAGCTCAGTGGGCGGGTGTTCTGTCAATCCCACAGCATTTGATGGGGATGAAACTGTATTAGATGAGGCTTGTATTCTACCAGCACAGCGTCTAAAATGAATGTGAAACCAGCCAGAAAAAAATCCAATTACTTAATGCCATTTAAATCAGTTACTCTTCTAAAAACCTGTGAAAAGCAAGATATTTGCAGCCATGGCCTCAGGGAAGGCAACTCTTTCCTTGCTATATTTCCTCTCATTATTAAATCTATTCATTTTGCATTTCACTGCAATAGTAATACAGTGAGAATGCTGTTCAATGTAAGTCTATCACTTTGTTGTGTGATTAAATATATATGACAGTCTAGCAAATTTGTGTATGTATTGTAATTAATTCCATCCAGTGGCAATATTTTTTGTGTGCACTTGTGAAGATATCTTGTTGCATTATGCATTTTCATCTGATCGTCAAACGTTTTGACAGTACAGATGTCTGGAGTAAGATTATATAACCCTCCACAGAGCTTGCAATGGGCATTATTATATATCCAGATGGCATATTAGTGCATGCCTTTAGAAATGTTACATAAGACAAATGCTGGATATGTCATGGTTCTCATATTCATTTGCATATAATGCCTTTAATAACTTCATCTGTGAGGCAGTTTTTCCAGACCAAAGTTTGCAAAGTGCCTCAAAAAGACTACAAGCAATAGCACAAAAAGAGAACAGCAGAAAAAACAAAGGCATATGGGTAATGATGGGGGTGGGATACAGATTGGAATTAGGTATGGGGCATGGGGAATGGGGGCATGGGGCACAGCTTTAATCAAGACCACTGTTGTCGAGTCCAGGCGGATTAGAAAGCCAGGTCCAAAGGGGGTCAAGACTGAGTTGAGTCTGCAACTGCAAGTGTTTTGAGACCTATTCCAAGCCCCAAACAGGCAATAGAGATTCTTAGAGATCAGCAGAGATCTAAATCTATCTGCAGAAGCTCTTTACGATATGCGATACCCTTCAGCAGCCAGCTGATAAATGCACAGGATGTTGACTAATCTATGCATCAAAGTCTGACAACCATTGCATGCTCTGCACAGATGTAATCCTTTAAATTGTTGCAGGTTTCTGGGGGTGGAAAAAAAAAAAAAAAAGCAAAAGTTTGACAAGGTGGAGAAAAATGTGTGTTTGAAATGTTTTCGACAGGACGGAAAGTCAATACATCCTGCGTCTGAGTCCAAGTAGAAATGTCACCAAAACAAATCCAGCATGTCAGAAAAATGGTCAAGAGATGAGGACTGAAGGACTTGCATCCCTGAGAGAAACATATCAATACACTGCAGTGGAACAGGAGTAGAAAGAGACCAGACTGACCGAGCAGATCCAGGAGAATCTGTACCTTGATGGCATACGTCTTTTGATGTTAAATCGAGGAAATTTAGGAAAGACCCAATATGAGGAGCTAATGTTTAACCCCTTAATTTAGGCATGAATGAAAGCAGTTGCAGTAGCCGAGGGAAAGGAAATGGAAACCTGACTGATTTTGTTGCCGGTGGCTGGCTTTATATTCCCTTATAGATTGCCAATTTCAAACTTGGATGAAAATTGATGGTGTTACTGGGGCCAAATACTGCTATTTCTGATTCTGTCTTCATTAAGTTGTAAAAAAAAAAAAAAAAAAAAAAAGAGACATCCCACACTCTGTCAACAAGGTATTTTTAAGACTGGCTAGACTATCCAAATTTTGGGATTTATTGGTACGTGTAGCCACATATCTTTAGCGTGAAGTGGAATGAGATGCTGGAGATGGAGCATGTAAGTAGGGAAAATGATGGGACCTAAAATTGAACCCCCGAAAAGCCCCAAGGATAATATCTGCTTAGGATGAAGATGCCTCAGCTTTGAATTTGAGAAAGATCTGAGTCGAACCAATTTAGCGCGCAGTCATTAATGCCAACCCAGAAATTCAGGTGATGAATTTAGATGTTAGCACAAGCAGCACTTAGATGTAGATGGATTAAAATTGAACTTTCAGCCAAATCTGCTGCCAAAAGAATATCATTTGCTGCCTTTAATGAATGCAGTCACTGTGCTGTGATTTTTTTTTTTTTTTTTGGCTAAACAAGTCGAAATGTCTCAAAGATGTAGTAGAGTCGGGCTCATGAAAGTTGAGTGGTGAGAACTTTCTCGAAAAGTTTTGATTAGTGTGGAAGTTTGGAAATTGGCCTGTAGCTGCAGAGATTCAAGGGATCGAGGCACCTTAATTTCCGACAGGCTGCAGCGTCCCACTGTTGTGTAGCCGAGGAGAGAACTGTCAGCTGTTTTCTGCTCAAACACCGGAGCTTGGAGACATATCGCTGCACAGTTTCCATCATTTTCATATTTTCACCTGAACTGGAGGTTGAAGAGATCCTTTATGCAGGATGGGTGAATTTTATGGCCTAAGGGCCCAGAAATCTCAGTCGAAATCCATACCAGAATTTCAGGAATGCAAGGTTGTCAGTCTGAAAAATAAGGCATTTTTTTTTAAAAGTTCCTGAAAAGTAAAATATTTTTGCATGCTTCGGGGGTTTTGATCCCAAGGCGGTGATATGGCCTGCTGCACAGCACGGGTGCAGGCAAAAATGTACCGAGATCATGATCATGAATAGGTGAAGCACGCTGCTCATACCTATCACACTTGTATAGGAGCCATGAAGCGGGGACATTGCGCTGCAGTAATGGAAGTTATGTGTCAGGCGTAGACCTTCAGTAATATTTCAGGTGAATTGCAATAAGTCCCCAGAGCAATACTTTAACCATATTATGGCTCAAGTGTCGGATGTCATGTGATTTAACACCCATAGCTCTCTGTTATGGAGATGCATTTCAGAAGTGAAAGAAAGCTCCCGAGGCCGCAATTATTGGATATTAGCTGAGCAGAAAATACATCTGGATGCTGGAAAAAACATGCTCCATTGATTACAGTTCTGGGTAATAAGGGGGCACACCGGATCATTTTGAAATGTCATGGTTATTTTTGTAGATATACATTAATGTAGGTTACCGGGAGCAACAGTAAAAGAGGTAAATGCTGTTTCTGTTGAAGCACAGAGACACAAAATCTTTAATCTGCAGATACCACAAATCTGCATTACAAAAACACAGAAATGCATGCCTTATTTTGTTGCTTAGGTAACCTGTTTTTTGGTTTGGTGCATGCTAACACCATGACTTGTGGGGAAATCTGCAGGTTAATTATAAGAAACCAGGTTAAGATGACTTCATAGATGGATTATTGTGATATTAAACAGGTCACTGCTTTTGCTTCTGGCTTTTGCCATCAGCTCAAACGCTGCAGATGGAAGGATTTTAACAATTGCTTAGTGAGGGAAGCCAGTCAGCACGAAGCACAGCGACTGACGTCTGTCCCAAAATGCCACTTTAAATGGATGGCTTTTTGAAAATCCTATAGCATATAATACATGGAGGAAATTTTGGATTCCCGTAAGAGGTTTCCTTTAAGTAACTGTGAGACTCATTTTGTGGTCCGGATTTCAAGGAACTACATTTCTGCTCTACAAAGCAAAAAGGCCGTGACTTCAATTTCAGTCGAAAATGAGATTTTGTCATTTTTGTTCATCAGTGTCAGGTCAAAGGAGGATAAGAGGATCAAGAATAGCCTTTTACTAAGTCAACAAATCAGCACAGTTTCAAAATTTGTCGCACAAGTCATTTGATGGCACAGTGTAAGACGCTTGGACTCTTTTTATCAGTACGCCATGCAGCATTTAACGGTATGAGCGGTGAACGCATCTGGGTTCGCACGGCAGATTTGGGATTCCGCGTTCCTCGTTTTCCGCAGTGAACATTTTCGTTTGTCAGCCATTATTTTGGAAGCCATGTGTGCAATCAGAGCCATTGAAGAAGCACAGTGCCAGTCATGTTGAGATGTCATGTAATTATGCATACAGGCGCATCAGAGAGCTGCCACAGCGGGTTACCGAGTGCACCGCAGCATCTCTGGACTCGTGAATTTGTCTTAACGGGATAAGAAATGCCTCCGTTTGACTACGAGACTCATTTGGTTGTTTTTAGATTTCGGGCGGCTTCATGCGAGGTTTCATCTCATGCAAGTTGTTTGAGACAGCGAACACCCTGCGTGCTATCTGTTGGCCTGGAGACCCATCCTGTGACAGTTGTGTACTCTTATCTACGGCGATGATACTCTTTAATGAGGGTGAACTGTCAAAGAGATAAAGCTCCCCGCGGTGCCGCGTGCAAGCCTTTATGAGCTATGTTATCACAGCTACATCAAGCGGAGGCTGCAGCGCAAATCACAGGCTAAAGGTAGCGCCTCCACATTCGCCACCGAGCCGTCTGACTTCAGCTTTCTCTTCCTAATGCGTCCATCCATTACTGTTAGAGTAAGGCGATGTTTTATTGCAACCAGGATAGACTTAAGGATATAGACACAGACACACACAAAAAAAAAACCCGTCATGGTCCATTTAATCCCTCCTTGCTTACAATACAGCTGCAGAGGCCAAGGATGCCTCACTGAGGAGCTGCCCATGAGAGGCCATTAGGGATTTTGCTTACATAAGCATAATCAAATTTCCCAGCAGCCCCCATGATGCTTAGACTGAATCAATGGGGCGGGAGACCATTTGGCATGACCTTGTCTGTGTTTGTCCAGAGAAAAAAAAAGGCCCTAAGAAATCAATGAAGATAATGAAAAATGTTTTGGAAACTTAAGCCTTCACAGCCGGATAAGCCTAACAACAACACACACAAAAAAAAAAAAAAAAAAAAAAGGGAAGGCGAGCCGTGAAATAGTTTAATGATTGTCGACAGGAAAAATGCAGCCTCAAGTAATGATTTATTTGTTTTGTCAGGTCTTTCTTTGAACTGGGAAAATATGCTGAATATTAAAACTGTAACTGACAAATCTCTCGCAAAGCTTAAGGAAGACTAAGCCAATGGCCCATCTCCTCCTCGTCTCTCTCTCTCTCTCTCCTCTCTCACTCACACTCGTTCTCCCACTCTTTCATTCTGATTAATGTTATAGCCTCACGCCATCACTGGGAACTAAGCAGGGCACTCTACAAATTGCCTTTTGCAGCCTGAAGGAGCAGGAGGAAGAAAAAAAAAAAAACTTTTATCTCCTTGTGATAAGCAGCATAGGTTTCTCTGGACTTCCACTTCATTCCTATAAGTTAAAATGAATTAGCCAGTCTATGCAGACAACCTGAAATCAATTAGACCCGGACACAGGAGGGAGCACTGCCCAGCAAAACCGTCACCAGGTTATAGAATTTTGCTCTCAATCCCAAGCAGCCAATTATAATTGTGTAATGGACTGCATCACCAGTTGTTTGAGAAGTGGGGAACTTTTTTTGTTCCTTTTGTCAAAGAGTTTCTTTTGGTGCTGTGTCAGTGCTGTTCCGGTAGTTACTTCAGAGCACACCAGGGATGTTTGAAGCAGTTCAAACTCGTATTCAAGTATTTTACTCCTCTGCTTTGGTTCATTTGGACAGGTCAGAACATTATGCAAGTTAAACCCCAAATAGCCACACCGAGACGCCGGAAAATGAAAGCCTCGGCTCTTTTGTGAGAGAGCGCGGCGATGCAGTTTATCAGCAGCGAGAGAGCATAATCCCAACCAACGGGAAACAACCTTAAAATGCAAGGGTTTATGTGTATAAGGTGACAGATGGAAAGCTTAGCATGACAAAATGAACCAGGGCCAAATCCATTTTTTCCCCCCACCCTGATGCTCATATTCAGCTGTTTCTTCATGTTTTTCTTAACTGGTATGAACATCAGAGGAGGCGGCTTTGCTAAAGGTAGAGGAACTCCGGGATTTGTTTTGATTCCCAACACGGTGCACATCTCTGACTTTATCGGGTGACAGGTTACCAAAACTGCAATAAACAAGCTAATATGCGTCCATGCGACTTATGTTTACATTTCCAGGTAAACACTTGGTGAAATTACAGTTTGCACACTGAGACGCTCCGTTTAGACTCTTTTTTTTTATGCTCCGAGGTGTCATTCTCAGACGTCTGATGAAGAGCAGGTGCGCTGGAAACGTCACCTTGGTGCATTTAAGGATCTAAACGGAGCCCGGCAGTAATGCAAACTGTTCTTTCATTATTTCTTCAGCTAAGCATTTTCGGGTCAGCACCTGCCCAAGATAGAACGTAGAAGGTAAACAAACCAAATACCAAATGACATCATCTCCACTATTTGTCCGGACCAAAGAAAACCAGGTGTGCAACTGACTCCTCTAGGCTTTGCTGGGCTGATCGTTTTCATCTTGTGGGTAATATTTCGTTTTAATCAACTTGGGTCATCAGATTTGGTTTTGAGAATGCCAATATATTAATCTAATTAGCATGTTTGCAATTCTGATTGACCCTTATCTGATTTTCCTGGTTCCTGGTTAATTATTGGAGGAGGCTTCAAGTTTTAAAAAGTACTCTGTTTTTCACAAGAAGACTGCAAAAAAATAGAGAAAACAATGAATTTTTGGTTAAGTAAAGATGTTTTTTCCTGTGTGACAGTCCTCCCATGACCACCTGGGACATCCTGATCCCCATGTTGAGAACCACTGGGCAGAGGATTGTGCTTACAACCAGTGTTAGTGGTTTTAATCCCTTGGAGGTAAATCTGGGTTAAGGACATTAATGAGTAATGTCTCTTGAGTACCAGGTGTGAGTTTGGGCGACAACACAACCACCGCTCTTCTACTTCTGGCAGCCGCGCTTTTTGCCTGGAGCTGTTGGGGGTTTGTTGTGTGGCGCAGAGGGACCTCAGCACCTCGGTGGTATTTGCTGAAGTGAGGGAGTGGATTTCTCGTCCAGCAAACACACACACACACACACACAGTATTATGGCTCTCCAGGGTTGGATACCCACCACCTGACACTCTCCCTGGTGTTGTTGTTGTTCGCACCGCAAAGATGCCTGACAGTTCCCAGAGGTCCAAAGGTATCTGGGATTTGCCCATACAGAATGGGCCTGGCTCTCCAGTCTTTCCTGGGTTTTCTGGTTATTTATTTATCACTTCTCCACAGCTCCGATATCAAATGGACCCTCTGTTGACTGCAGCAAGACAGATGGCTCTGAGAGATAAAGCCAATTACTGCTGGCTGTCTGTTAAAGCTGCAACCGCAGAGACTTCGCAGCAGAGAGAAACACCTTGGGAATGCTAATGGAAATCCTCCCCTCTGCTTTAATGAAAAACTGCATCGTGAATAACTCTCACATTACCACAGCAGTTAGTTAAGTCTCTGTGTGCTGAAATTACATGTGTAATGTGTTTCGGTGTTGATGGCTCAATCATTCATTGGATTTACTATATTACTCCTCCAGGTTTTACAGCTTCTCCTGTGTCATTAAAGGAGATACCAGCCTGGCCCATTATCGAGAAATGCCTTGTTATCTTTAAACAGTAATTAACCTGGAGGTCCTAATTCTTTTTTCTTGTCTTTGTTAAGGATGATCCCGGCCTCCAGCAAAGCCTTCCTGGTGACAAACCTGGTGTCCGGGACCCGCTACGACCTGTGTGTGCTGGCCGCCTGGGACGACACCGCCACCACCCTGACTGCCACCAACGTAGTGGGCTGCACCGAGTTCTTCACGCAGGATGACTACCCTCAGTGCCAGTCTCTGCCCAGCCAGCTGCTGGGCGGCACCATGATCCTGGTGGTGGGGGGCATCATCGTGGCCACCCTGCTGGTCTTCATCGTCATCCTCATGGTGCGTTACAAGGCCGGGGATAACGAGCCCCCCGTGGGGAAGCTGACCAGCGTCAGCGACACCCACTCTCAGACCAACGGGGGTCGGCTCGGGCAGAACGGCGTGCTCATGCCTCAGCCCCAGCCGCAGCCCCAGCCTCCGTCTAAAGTCAAGGCCAAAGTGACGCTGCAGAACGAGGTGGTGGAGTTCAAGTGCGGCTCCCTCCAGAGCAGCCTCACCTCCTCCTCCTCCTCCTCAGGCTCCATGGCCGCGGACTCGTACAGCCCGAACAGCGCGCTCGCCAACATTTGGAGGTCGGCGCCCTCCAAGCCCCGGCCCAACCTGGACCACCTTCTCGGGGCCTTCACCTCACTGGAGCTGCGGGGGGCGCAGGGCCGGGACCCGACACCCTCCAGCAGCACGGCAGTGATGGCGGCGAAGCCCCTCACAGACAGGGAGCCTCTGCTGGGCCGGACGCTGGACTCTCGGCTCAGCCGGCTCCTCATGCTACCTCTGGACTCCAAGCCAAAGAGGAGCCAGTCGTTCGACATGGGAGACGTAACGGGTGCCAGCGCCGCTCAGCTGTGCAGCTACCCGCGCAGGATCAGCAGCATCTGGACTAAGAGGAGCCTGTCAGTGAACGGGATGCTGCTGCAGTGCGATGAGGAGGGGGACACAGGGGGGAGCAAGGGGACGATAGACAGTGCCGACTGGGTGATGGAGAGTACTGTCTAGGAGAAATTAGAACTATCACACTCTGTCAAACACTGCCCAAATGGATGGCGAGCAGCAATGCCAAGACAGACCTACTGGTCAAACAGCCTTCCTTCTGTGTTCTGCTTGAAATTCATTCATGTTCATCTCTTGTTGTTGGTGAGAAAGTCACACCAGAGCGGTCACTGCTGTACAAAGCACAATCTGTGAGGGAGCAGATGAGTTCAGCAAGACGGGACAAGGAGGATCCACAATAATAGCCAAATACAGACAATAGGAATAAACCCTTTGGATTGTTTTGCCTCACGATGTGTACATAAACGGATACGGTCTTGTTGTAAGACAAACTACAACAGATGAAGAACAAAGGAAATCACTGATTGATGCACTCTGTTACAGTCATTTTGCGGCCATGCCCTTGGACTGCTATTGTACTGTGTAAATTTAAAATATGTAATGAAATTAAAGTTTTATATTTTTTATTTTGCTGGTCACATATTGTCCATTAACTGGTCTGCCCCCTTACATAAGGGCAGGACACAGCCAGTACTTACAGTGTAAAATCTTAATATGAACCAATCGTCATTTCACATATCCACAGATCCGGTTTAACCTTATCTGACTGAATGGTGCAGTATACATAGATGTGATGCTATGATTCTTAAAAATGTAAGAAAAGATTTATTGACAAAAAGGTGTATGTGAACATATTTACTTTCTATACAGAGTATATATTTGGGGGTTCACTGAGTAATTCTGTAAGCTGTCCATATCAGATTTTATGTGATTGCATAGATTATTAAACCAATCATCCCCTAAACCATGGATGTATGTGAAGACTCAATAAAATGTTAATTGTTTAAA
>OMLB01027317.1:0-10332 GCA_900302555.1 Myripristis jacobus | reverse complement strand
AACCAGTAGAGCTGCAGCAGCAGCACACTTCACCATCAGCTGGGGAGGGTGGCAGTCCCTGTAGAAGGGTGCAAGTGCATATTGTGCAACGCTGATAGATGCTGCTGTATTGCTTGTTGTCCTTGTGAGCAAAACATAGTTGTATGCTGCAAAGAAAGCAGGAAATGGGCCATAGATCCGCAGTATGTAGATAAAATCCCCACCAGATTCTGGAATGAGTGTCCCGATCTCTGCATACGACAGTGCCCCACACAAAGATATAAGACCTGAGAGAGCCCAAATGACCAAACTTGCTCCAGGACTTCCTGCGTTGGCCAGTACAAACTGTGGTGACATGAATATACCAGATCCAATTATGGTTCCTGCAGTTAGTGCTACACCACCAATCACACCCATTTCTCGCTTCAATTTCAGGGTGCCAGGTTTCATGTCAGCCATGGCCAGATAGCGGTTCTTGTTTCTGGTCGATGATATCCAGTCTTACAAAGCACAGAGCAGGATGAAGTACTCACACATCTGAGAACTGCTGAAGAGGTGTGGAATGAAAAAAAAGTGGATCAAGGAAAGAAATGTCTTGGAAACAAAATTGGCATAGAAAAGTACTTAAGGTTACTGCTACTACTATTACTGCAACTTAAGGTTAATATTAACAGAGAAATGTTAAACTGACCAATAAATTTCTGGTCAAAGTCCAAGCTTTTGTAGTGTACATCATTAATCTTTAATTTTTTAGACAGCATAAGCCTATGCCCTCTACAATGTTTACATGTGTTGGCTGGTTAAAAGATGATCTGATCTGTGAGAAAATTACCCATGAAACTCCTGCCTCTGGACATTTCAGCTCTTTAGTTATGTAGTTCAAAGTTTTCCATCCATCACAGGACCACAAGACCTGATAGAAAGCAATCCCAATGGAGCTGAAGCGGACATCTGTTCCCTCAAAGGGCTTCCAAGAATTCTCAGTGTGGCCCTTGAAAAACATCATCACTCCTCTGAGTATGATTAATGATTCTTGGATTTCAGTTGTTAATCAATACTTTAAAACTGTCTAGTACTTGTTACAGCACCACTTTATAGCTACATGTGCTGTAAAACATTACAAGGTGAGCTGTTTTTGTTTGTTCAGATGTGCTGCCAGTGATCAAGCATCACACAGCGGCCAGGCGTTTGAGCAGAAACTGGCTCAGGTTAGTCCAATCAAAAGAAAATGCTTGTAGATGATCTCTGCTTTGGGTCTAGATTCCAGTGTCACTCCAGTGTGCACATTGTGAAGCTTCTGCGTTACATTTAAGGAAACTGCTGCGTCAGGACAAGAAGAATGAAAGGTAAAGTTCTTGTTGTAGACACATCTATAACAAACAACAGGGATTAGAATCATCCTTGATACAAAACCAACACACATAATACCCTTTACAATATGACAAGGGCAAGGGCAAGTAAAATAATAGCCTCATTTGAAACTAAATGCTTTTTCTTCACCTCACAATGTAAACAAAATAAAACATTTAAATTATAAAATGAATTGGCACAAAAAATTGAATTACTGAAATTGCACAATTTTCAATCAAGACTCAGTATGTGGATACAAAGTGAAAACATGTTTTCAGACATTTTTGTAAATTTATTAAAAATGTAAACATTTAAACATAATGTTTTCATCTATGTTTTTTATTATTTATTTTGATTTTGTATTTATTTATTTATATTACTCATTTATTTTCAATGCAACATATTTATTTTTGTTTAATTAATTTGAGTTAAAAAGAAGAAAATGCCTGAGATTTAATTAAAATTAAGGAAATTAAATAAAATGATTTTCATTTAATAATCAGTTGTGTTACGTTCTACTTTTGGAGAATCATCAGCACGTATGAGTGAGGGGGTACTCATGGTCTGACAAAAGGGCTCAGGGGGTACACAAGACAAAAACGGTTGGGAAACACTGGTCTAAAAGACGTTCTGCCTCTTATTCAAGTGGCTTCATCAGTTCATGCTGTTCATTAAACTAGACCACTAGTCCAGTTCATGCATGAACTGATGAAGCCACTTGGATAAGGGGCAAAATGTCTTCTAGATATATAACTAAGTCCAGTTGACCTGATTCAGTCTCCTTGAGATGTCGTAAAGAAGGCTAACTAAAGTTAATATTAACTGAGAAATGTTAAATTGACTGATACATGGTGAAAGTCCAAGATTCTGTAGTTTACGACTTTAATCTTATCTGTGTAAATTAGTTGATAGCATAATTTTATTGCCTCTACAATGTTTAAATGTGTTGGCTGGTTAAAAGACGATCTGATCTGTGAAAATTTACCCATAAAATCCTTACCTCTGGACATTTCAGCTCCTCAGTTATGTAGTTCAAAGTGTTCCACCCATCATAGGACCACAAGACCTGATAGAAAGCAATCCCAATGGAGCTGATGCGGGCATCTGTTCCCTCAAAGGGCTCCTGAAAATTCTCAGTGTGGCCCTTGAAAAGCATCACCATGCCTCCAAGTATTATCACTGCCAGAGCGAGCACTTTGACCACCATGGTCAACACCTGAATGTGCATGGCCAAGCGCACGTTCATACAGTTGATTACAGCCAAAACCAGCAGAGCTCCAGCAGCCACCAGCTTCACCACCAGCTCAGGAGGGGTGCAGCCATCATAGAACGGGGCCACAATATATTCAGCAAAGCTTAGCGCGATTCCTGTGGTACTGGCAGGCCTCATCACAATAATGAAGCTGAAGACAAACATGAAGGCCACAACTTTTCCATATGTCCGCAGCATGTAGATGTACTCTCCACCGGACTCAGGGATGATAGTTCCTAATTCTGCATAGGAGAGGGACCCCAGCAAGGCTATCAGCCCACAGCAGGCCCAAATCACAAGGCTGGCTCCGGGGCTGCCTATGATGGACATTGCAGTCTGGGGTGATATGAAGATCCCAGATCCCATCATGGTGCCAGCAATGAATGACACAGCTCCAGTAACCCCTACTTCCCTCTTCAGATTGAAGCTCTGTTTGGCACTGTCCATTGTGTGGCCAAGATGTATCCTCAAAAATGTTGACACGCACTGGATTTCTGTTTTTTAGGAAAATTTAGGACGATGTCTATTAATTTTTACAACACCAAATTCTAGTTAGACATGGTTATAAGGTGAGCTACCGCTGTATCTCTAAGTGAGTGAGTGAGAGAGTGAAGTTACATGATTGATAAGATACTGGCGGCTTTGACTGTTGGCTATGTGTTCAACTTTCCCTATTGCCTGTTGCTCTTTCAAAATGAAACGGTGCACTGCAGCTCATTCCACATTCATGAACACACAGGCAGAGGACTGAGAGAGAGATAGACAGACAGAGAGACAGAGTTACCAGTGCTAAGAAATGCGCTTCTGATTGTTACAGCTTCTGAACATAAACACAAAAGGCTCAGAGAGGACCTAACATAAAGAAGGACACCAAAACCAAAAATACCATTTAACAAATGTTTATTATAAGAATAAACCATATTAAGTATATATACCAAAAGAAACAAACCAAAAGGGGTTGGACCCAGCCAGCCAAACTAAACAAAAGGGAGGGGGTGCAACTGGGCTGGCCACGCAATGGGCTGTGCGAACCCAGTGCCTCCCCCTAAACTACCAAAACAGAAAAAGAGGATAAACAGAACCCGATAACTAGACTACTGGAAACCTCCAACCCAAACTAAAATAATAATACCCAGCACACCACGAGGGTGTGGTGAGGGAGGAACAAAAGGTAAACAAAGGAAAACAAACAAGGCTGCTGACTGTGGGGCAGGCGAGTGTCTGCGTGTCAGAGACATGAGCTTCTTCTCACACTTCCTTTTATCCTCTCTGGAATTGCCTGCAGGTGTCAGTAGCTCTACCCTCTAAGGGTGAAGGCTAGTAGGAGAGAGGGAGAAACAGTGGAGAGAAGAGCAGGGGAGAGGAAGAGCACAGCACTCGTAACACCCCCACCCTAACTGAATAACTGAAACAAACAATCATTCACACAACAACTACTAGTGCAACAACGTGTCAACTAGGACATTTTCTTTGCCCCTAACATGCCAGACCTTCACGCTGAAGACTTGTAAAAAGAGTGCCCAGCGCATGAGCCGTTGATTTGAGTTCTGCATCTTGAATTTCTTAGAGTAATACAAGACGGGTCTTGTACAAGACCCGTCTTGTACAAGACCAAGGGGGGGCTGCAGATTCAGCCCAAGACTCTGGTACAGTGATGAGGTGGCTACAGTTGCGACGCAGGAGCCCTCTGGGGGTCTGAACAAGGACCATGGTGTTTCCGCTCTGGCTGATACAGTCCCTTTTTCTTTCATATCAGTGATCCAAAATTGGTCTCCTGGATTCAGTACGGCAAGGTCGCGGGCTCTGTGTCTGCTGTTGAACCTTCTCCACTGTTTTCCTCTCTCCCTCTGTTCTCTCTCTCTCAGTTTTGCGATGTCTGTCCAGTCCGGGCTGAGGCAAGATGGGAGGACAGGCACGGTAGTACATAGTTTTCTCCCCATCAGGAGCTCTGCAGGGCTCTGTCCATTGGCAAGAGGAGTGGCACGATATGCCATGAGAGCTAGATATGGATCTTTCTCTTTCTGAAGAAGACGCTTCACTGTCCTCACTGCTCGTTCGGCCTCGCCATTGCTTTGAGGAAATCTGGGGCTGGAGGTGGTATGAGCAAAGCCCCACTCTGAAGCGAACTGTTGGAAGTGGTCTGCAGAAAACTGAGGTCCATTATCTGTCCGAACCTCCGCTGGTATGCCATGGCGTGCAAATATTGATTTAAACTGTTCAATAACTGCAGCTGCTGTGGTAGAGGTTAATTTAGCAATTTCTATTAATCTTGAGAATTAATCCACTACAACCAAATACTGGCTGTTACTCCAGTCAAAAAGATCTGCACCGACCAATTCCCATGGTCTTGCTGGAAACTCAGTTGGCATGAGTGCTTCTCTGTGGTTCTGCCTCTCTTTTGCACAAGTTTCCACCAACTGTTGAAGTTGTGTGCTCAACCCCGGCCACCATACAGACTGCTTCGCTCTCTCTCTGGACTTCACAATGCCCTGATGACCAGCGTGCAGTCGTCCCAAAATGGCTTTTTGTAGTGATTTAGGAATCACTATACGCTTACCTTTCAGCAAGAGGCCATTTTCAACGGTCAGGTCCCCAGCGTGCTGATGGTAAGGATAACATGGTCCTGTTATTCCGTTTTTTTCTGGCCAACCACTCACACAGTACTGTTTCACTTGTTTTAGTACTTTATCTTTGTCTTGATGCTCCCTGATTTGTAGTAGTCTTTGCTCCGTTGCTGGAAGACATGACATCACTTGATGCGCATACAGATCAATCTTTCCAGAGTTTTGTCACCAGTAGCCCTTTCTGGCGCTCTGGACAGCACATCAGCAGTCGCTATGTTCTTGCCTGGGACATGCGATATAGAGAAAGAGTACTGCATCAGTCTCATTTTCGGTCTCTGCACCCGTGGTGGTAGCTCATCCAAGTTCTTTGATCCTAAAAGCGGTACTAAGGGTTTGTGATCAGTTTCAACATGAAACTCGATGCCGATGAGAAAATCTGAAAACCACTTGCACGCCCAGGTTATGGCTACCGCCTCTTTTTCTATCTGAGCGTAACGCTGCTCTGTGAGAGTGAGCGCTCTTGACGCAAAAGCAACTGGCTTTATTGTGCCATCCCCTTGTCTCTGGAGCAACACCACTGCCAGTCCATAAGAGGATGCATCTGCTGAGACTGTTGTCTGTGCTCTGGGGGTGTAAAGTGCCAGATTTGGTGGCTGGCTCAATTCTCTCTTGATCTTGTCAAAAGCCAACTGTTGCGCGTCTCCCCAGCACCAAATGTTTTTTGTACTCAGCAGCTCTCTCAATGGCTGCGTCTTCTCTGCCAGGTGGGGGAGGTATTTTCCCAAATGGTTGACCATTCCCAGAAACCTTCTCACCCCACTCACATCAGTAGGCTCCTCCATGTTGCTATCTGCTCTCACCTTTGTGCTGTCAATGATTTGTCCCAGAAACTTGATGGAGGTCTTGGAGAATTCACATTTCTCGCTCTTTAACGTCACACCTGCCTGTTCAAGCCGCTCCAGTACCGCCACCAGTCGCATATCGTGCTGAGCCTGTGCCTCTGCGTAGACCAGGATGTCATCCATCTGGCAAACTACTCCATCTAGACCCTCCAGCAGCTGAGACATCTGTTTCTGGAAGTGTTCTGGTGCCGAGGAGATGCCAAAGCAAAGTCTGTTAAAGCAATATCTCCCCAATGGAGTAATGAACGTCGTGAGTAGAGCCGACTCTTTTGACAAAGGGATTTGCCAAAATCCTGAATTTGCATCCAGTTTGGAGAATATTTTGGCACCCTCCAGCTGTCCCAGGGTGTGTACCACTGAAGGCAACATGTGTCTCTCTCTTTTGACAGAGTTGTTCAGTTTCGTCAGGTCCACACATACGCGAACCTCTTTGTTGTTTGGTTTTGGTACTGGGACCATCCCCGCACACGAGTCTGTAGGCTGCTCCACTTTGGAAATGACACCGAGCTCCTCCATGTGGGCCAGTTCCTTCTTGACTTTTGGTAAAAGAGGAAGTGGGACACGTCGAGGGGTTGGCAGGGCGAATGGCTTAGCATGTGCTTTAAGCTCAATTTTATACTCCCCCTCCAATCTACCTAGGCTACTGAGCAGTTTTGGAAACTGCTGCTTCACAGTCTCCACTGAGGTCAGTGACACTGCCTCAACTCTTGCCACTAACCCAAGAACAACACTTGCTGGACGACTGAGTAGCCCCTGTATCAGATCTGCTTCTACGTACACTGACAAGTTAGCCATAAATTTCCCCTTAACTGCAAGAGGGGACCTTCCTGCACCATACAGTTTAAGCTTTGTAGGTTGCAATTGTGGTCTATGTGTTAGGGCATGGTAAACACTTTCTGGCAGCACAGTTACATCCGCTCCTGTGTCTATTTTGAGCGCATAGTCCAGGTCATTTACTCTCACCATAGCAACCCAAGCATCATCTGTCTCATCTGAGGTCATCGAACCCAAAAATGCAACTGCGCCCTCATCATCGTCGTCACCCGTTGCCTGGATTTCACTTACCGCTCCGGACCGGCACACTCTTGCATAGTGCCCTTTCTTTTTACACTGATTGCAAAGTACGTCCTTGGCCGGGCACTGAGTTTTATTGTGAGAGGGCGTTTTGCCGCATTTGTTGCATTGTCGAGTCTCTCTGTCACGTTTCGTGTTTTTCCACGTAGCCTGGTTTCTCTCTTGTTGTACTGTTCTTGCCGGTTTACACTGTTTTGCTCTTGTCTTAACACTGTCCACATTACCAACATTTTCTGACTTGAAGTTGTTTTTGAGGAGGTCTTGCTGTTTTTTTACAAGCTCACTCTGGCGAATCCATGTGACTGGTTTTTCTAAAGTCAGCTCGGGGTCCATTTGCAGTTGCTCCGAGAATCTCTTGTCTCTTATTGCGACAACGAGCCTGTCCCGTATCATTTCACTGTGCAGTGTGCCGTAGCCACAATGCTCTGCCAAGGCATATAACGCTGTAATAAAACCGTCTGCAGTCTCACTCACTTCTTGCTGCCTTTGGTTGAACTTCGCATGTTCAAACAGATTCAGTGAAGTAAGCACATCCTCTGCTTCGTCTCCCATTGTGTAAATCAGCGTATTAACTTGATTTTCATCTGGCTGCAGCTTGAGCCCAGATGCTAACCGGAATCGTTCGAAGCGCCGAATCCATTTTGGCCATTCTTCCGGCTTTGTGAAGTTGAATTTCGGCGGCGGTGCGACGTGGAATCGCTCCATGCTGCTGGATGGGAGATGCTAGCCAGCGACTGCTAACCTCTTAGCTTAGCCTGTATCGTAGCTGCTGAATCAGGTATACAGCTTGAGTTCTCTCCGGTGACCGTGAGCAAGTCACTCATCAAGCTGTTCACTCTCTTGGAGAAGTTCTGACACCATGTTTAGTTAACTTCATCTGCTGGTGTAGGCTATCAAATAAGACACGGGTGGCTCCATCATACGTACTCACGGAGGTTTATTTTCCAAAACTCCAGGACGCTAGTAAGTCTCCCGTAGGGGGTGCTGCAGGAATATTACTCTCAGTCAGACACGACACTAACATTACAATGTTTATCAGGATTTACTCGGTACGCATGTTGTTTTATTGCCAGAGAATTCCCCACATCAATGTCGTGCTGTAGCACATGCATCTGATCAATCGTTTAAGCATGTTAATATGACAGTCTACTTTGTTGCCTGCGTTCTGGAGTGGCGACAGCGTAGTCTTAGTCACTGATTTTCTCCTTGACTACATAGTGACGCAATACCATGCCTGCAGAGTCGAACTGGGAATAGGAAGCAACACCAAAACTTTTTCCCTTGGACTAAATATTCTGCTTTTTGCATCCTTATCAAACCATCTCTTCATTTTGGACTGCGCAACAGGCATGTTTTGCTTCGCCAATTCACAAGCACGGTGAAGTCTGAAATGGAAATTACAACATAGTCAAGGAAGTTTTGTGGTTTGCTATCACCAAGCAATTTTTCCTGTAAGTGTTTGAGGGGGCCTCGCACCGTATGTGCAAACTCCAGCTCTGCCGAACTGAAGCCTAAGGACTCTTGCACGACCTCACGAACAGCAAAGAGGAGGACATGAACTCACTCATCCCAGTCGTTGAGCTCCTGGCAATAAGTCCGAAGCATAGACTAGAGTCTGGCGAAAATGTTTGATTGCCCCCTGACTCTCTGGGTGATAGGCGCTTGAACAGCAGTGACTGATGTCAAGTTGTTTCATGACCTGTGCAAAAACTCGTGGCACAAAATTTGAGCCCCGGTCGGTTTGTATTATCTTGGGGGAAAAAATGTACCAGTGCCTTAACAATGGAAGAGGCTGTGATTTTGCGCATGGGAATGGCTTTGAAAAACCGAGTCGCAGAGCACATAATTGTCAGAAGAAATTTGGTAACAGCTTTGGTTCAGGGAAAAGTACCTACACCATCAACGATAATGTGCTTGAACGGCTCACCAACAACTGGTATGGGATAAAGTGGATATGGTCAGAAGGTCTGATTAGCTTTACCAGAGATATGGCAAACGTGACATGTTTTACAGTGCAGCTGCACATCTCGTCTTAATCCCGGCCAGAAGAAGCATTGCAAAATACGATCATCATGTTTTGTTTATGCTTGTGATGGCCGCCCTGCTGCTACACAGATTCCAAGCATCCCTACACTACACTGCCTGTTCCACACACCTTTTTTGATCACCTCATTTCTGTTTCATTTAGCTTATGCACATTTTTGCAGTCACCATGCACATACATACAGTAAACAGATACATGACAGGACACAAAATTTTTGTTCATACGTCACACTCATAGGTTTATTAATATTTGACATTACACAGTTTCTATTTTGTTAGCATGCACATTTTAGTACTTTGAATGTCAATGTGTTAAAGCATTTGTTCTGTTTATTTATCCTATTGTCTTTGAGTTACCTTTTAGTTCTTGGTGTGTGGTCCAGGCAGGAAAAGAGGAGCCTGTGTGTGCAGCTGCATTAAATCCCCTTGATTGCCTTGACTGGGAGGAACCACCAGTAGATTCATCCAGGGGAGGAGAATCCATCCATCCATCCATCCATCTTCTAAACCGCTTTATCCTCACAAGGGTCGTGGGGGGTTGCTGGAGCCTATCCCAGTGCTCAATGGGCGGAAGGCAAGGAAACACCCTGGACAGGTCGCCAGTCCATCGCAGGGCAGACAGACACACAATGACATTGGGAGGAGAATCCCTTATTTCTATTTTGATTTACATTTATTGCTTTGATATAAACCCTCCTATTATGTTTGGGGTCAATTTGACCCCAGCCAATGTTTAACATTTCTAAATAAATGATTAACATCTTTTTTTTTTCATTTTTTTCATATTTAATGAGTTTTCCTAATGTAATGGGTACTACCGGGTAAACATGAAATTCACATGATGATATATTTTCAATGTCCTGTAAACACTTTGTATGCATCGGTTCTAAATAACAAATATCTGTAGTTAGAAATAATATAAAGCCATTAAAACACCAAAAATTAATATTTCTTTCCAATTTTAGGTCAGTCAGTGAGATTTTATGGTGATTTGCATATTTTTCCATAGTGGCGTAATAGGAATACTAGTTGTATAAGTGGGGGTGGGGCGGGGTTATGTTTTATTTAAAGGGCTATTTAGGTAATCAACAGAGAAACATAAAGTACTTGACACATAAACGTTGGTAACAATTTTAGTTATAATAATTTTGTGGAGGTTTAAACTGCT
>OMLB01027314.1:0-12415 GCA_900302555.1 Myripristis jacobus | reverse complement strand
CACACCCAATCACTCAGGAGGTGAGCTTAATCCCACATACATCAAAAATACAGCTGAAAATGAGTTATTAAGTTGATGACTACAGGGGCACAGCCATCATGTCAAAAGGAGGTGGAATGTTTGGGACTTCTTTTTATTTATTTATTTATTTTTACACAGAAATTAAATCAACAGGTTGGTGTACATGTATTAACCCTTTGAAACCCAGGACGCTGCGCTTGGGCAACTTTTGAACAAAATTCACCTACTTTTTTTTCATTTTTTGGAATTTTATTTCTAGTTTTTTTTTTATTTTGTGGTGATTAACTTGTTTTAAACATACTGCGTACTCCTTGTTCTTTTTTGCCAGGTTCCTAGTAATTACTATCCAAATCCAAACACTGGTAAGAAATTGTCCAAAATTTTCTGAAATTAATTAAATGAATTTCTGATTTTTGTGTGTGTTTGTGTGTGTGTTGCTATACTTGGTTATTTATTATTTCTTCCTAGTTTGCTGATCATCCTTTTCCCCATCTTTTTGAAAGAAAGCAAGATTTTCTAATTTTCTTTTGGTTTTCAGATTTCCGATTTGTATTATGCAGAAAATGCCTTGGAGAGCATCATTAGCTCACATGTAAGGGAATAGTACAGTTCCATGCCTTGATAGGGAAGAACCTTTGAACAATAAAACATATGCTAGACTTACATTTACAACAATAAAATCTATAAAATGTTAAAAACAAATACATAAAGGTCATAAAAAAGGATTGAAATAATTATAAAAACCAGTGATTAAACTTAAAACCTAAGGCTTTGGCATTACTCCAAAATAAAAGCCAGATTGAAAAGACAGGCCTTTAGTTTCCTTTAGAGAAATACCAAGCGAACTTGCCATTCTGATATCCAGTCAAGTTGATCACTTCTTTGTGCTGATCAATAATGAGTCATTTCTTAGCAGTGCTGTAGTGGTGCTAAGTGGTGAGTGTTTTTTTTCACAACATGTTCACTATGAAAAGCTCCTGGATGAGTGGGACACCAGCCTGCACTGTTTGCTTTGGGCTGGAGACTGAAAGACACACGCATTTTGAGACACAAGAGGTGGAGATGCTGTTCATATGTGGAGAAAACAGACTCGACAGAAAGGTGAGAGTGAATCAATATTCAGAGAGATGGAGGGATGTGATCTGATGGTTTTATGTGAAAGACAAAACCCCACGGTGAACATGAACACAGAGACATGTAGGAAGAAAGTGAGAAAGAGGAGGGAGACAGGGAAGAGGGATATCTTCTGCTGTGTGATGATAAAGGGGCATAAAATCAAAAATAGAACATGTTGTGTCACAGATTTTAGGTGAAAATGTCATCTGGGTGAGCTATCTGAGTCTTGATGCAGCCACGCAGCCCCACCACTGTCTGCTGTGGCTGGTGACTCCATGGCTGGGCAGCAGAGGTGAGCGCTGCCAGGAGCTGCCTCTTTCTGCTGAGGCCTGACAGGGCTGTGAATGCAGGGAAACACGCCCTCTGGTGGCGAAACACTGAAACAGCACTGTGACGCTGAAGCTGCCACCCAATCAGGTGTTAATAGAAGCAGTTTTGAAAGTTTCTCCATGCTGGGATCTGCTTTTTAGAGAAAACCTTTTGATGCCAAATGATTTTGTGGACTATAGTGTGTGTGCAAATTTAATGGCATTTCACGGTTACATTTTGGATTCAATGAAAGGCATTTATTTATTTAGCTAACATTATTTTTCACATCAGTGTCAGTTTGCAAATACATCAACTTAGGGTCACATGTCCTTCTAGTAAAACAAATTGTATACTGTGCTTTCAAAATAAGACATCTGCAATTTAGGTAGATGAGTAAGACATTGAGTAAGTAAGTGAATAAATGCAGGGATCTAATTTTTAAATCTTTTGAAATCTGCTTTGACTTAAGGTCACTTAACCTTTTAGTGAAATTGTATGCAAATTGTCGACTGTACTTCCAAAATAAAACATCTGCAATTCTGGTAAGTGAGTGAGTAAATATGGGTAAGTCTAGTATAAAGTGAATAAAAAGAATAAATTCAGGGATCTACTTTTTAGAGAGAACATTTTTAAGGAAACAGATTTTGTGGAATATGGCCTATTTTTTAAGTATTTTAAGTAAATTTTGCCGTTGGATTTTTGGATTAAATGAAAGGTATCTTTTTATTCATTTATTTATTTAAATTTATTTTCCTCATTAATGCCAGATTGCAAATATTTGGACTTTCTGTCACTTCACCTTCCAGTAAAAAATTACACAATTTGTACACTTCCAGAATAAGGCATCTGAAATTGCAGAAAGTGCGTAAGTGTGTACGTAAGTAAATAAATAAAGAAATAAAAGAGAGGCGTAAATAAACAACATTATTGTTGTTTATCTTCATGGAAGCATTTTAAAGGAGGCTTTCGTTCTCATCATATATTTAGCAAATAAACATCAGATATCAGCTGACATGAAACTCAGATTTGGACATTTTTTGCGAGGACTGTTTTCCTGCTTTCTTTTCGTTTCCTGTGTGCTGCAGTTACGTTTCCTGTCTCTCTCCCATCACTGTCGCTCCTCTAATTCCTGCCTCACATGTTTGGCTTCGCTGCGTGAGACAAGGACTAAAGAGGACACAATCTGATAATCCAGCCTTTCGCTTGCCATGTCAAATCCACACACACACACACACACACACACACACACACACACACACACACACACACACACACACACACACACACACACACAAGCTGACCTATCATGATATCAAGACAAAATCAACAGGAAAATCTACTGAATCAGTGAAGGCTGGTGTGTGTGTTTGCCTTTAAACTGTTCAGAGTGAAGTTCACTGAGAAAAGGCTCCACCTTCACTATTGGATTATGTGGAGAAACAGCTGCAATAATCACTTGGGGTGGGATTAGTTAGTTACCTCTGAGAAATTACAAGAGGGAGCTTCAGTTTTCCTGGCCATGGCTGCAGCCCTACCTCTGACTGAACAAGGAGATTTGAGAAATCATAAACACTGTAATGTTCACAGTGGCCTGGGATCTATTTAAGCCTAAATGATGCGTTTAAGTCGGAATGAGTTGCTGGATGTTGGTGGCTTATGAATCTATGCGTGGGCTGTGTGTGTGTGTGTGTTGGGTTTTTTTTCGTGACTTTGTGCCTGAGGGTAAATGAAACGATCATGTTTGCATATATAAGGGTATTATACTCTCTCTCTCTCTCTCTCTCTTTTTCTGTGTGTGTGTGTGTGTGTGTGTGTGTGCGTGTGCGTGTGAGTGTGCAAATAAATCCATCCATCCATCCGGCCATCTGTTGGTGTTTGGAAATGTTTAATTTATTCAGCTATTTATGTACAGTCACATTGTACGCATCGAGAGGTAAACCACTGACAGCTTCCATTTACTATGGTGCACAACACACACACACCATTAAACACACACACGCACAATAAAGAGCTCCACTCATTCAAACACGCACACATATACAGAGGAGCTCATAAACATCACAAAGAAACAAACAGATGATCAGTAAAAACATGCAACTAAATCCTACGCAAGAGGGGGAAAAAAAACAAGTTCAGACTGGAAAATGGAGGAAAGAGGGAAAGAAAGAAAGAGGCAGAAAAAGAAAAAGACAATGGAAAAGGTAAAATAATGACAATCAAAAATGACAAATAGATAAACAGCTTTGCAAAGCAGTAAATGGTTACCATGTTAATTTTAAGATATTTGCAAAATCACCAGAGACAAACAAAATCATTGCAAGAGTTTATGAGCTTCTGCTCTGCTTTTGACATTGTGTTTTTCAAGGGAAATTAAAGGGGTAGTTCACCCACTTTGAAAAAAATGATATTTTTTTACTTTGTCTGTTGCTCTTATGTGGGACAGTAGTGGTGCTGTCTTCCTCTCATTGTTACTGAGTGCTGGATATTGCCTGGATGCTCCACATGCTAACTGTTAGCCTCCTGCCATTGAGCTGGACTTCCCCCCAGCTAATATTCTGAAATATGTTATGTTGTCATGAAAAAGAGTCACCCAGTCATGGCAATTATACAATGAATTTCACAGTGAATTTGACACTGATATAGTGATGTTGAAAATGATGCATATAGTAGATTTGAATCAGCTACAGGCATCAACTGATTATTCACTCCAAAAATGATTTGCTGCCGTGAGACAGCTGAGGCGTGGATGATACAAAATAAAATTAAGATGTTCCTAAAATTCTGGACACTCAGCTTAGATCTAAATTTGCTAATATGCATGGACATGTTGGATGGAAACGTGCATGCATTTGTCTGTTATTTCTATGAAGGTGCAAACACACAAACATGTGCATTCAGCTCCAGTGGGTGTTTCTGTGTGCACTTGTTCTTGTGCCAAATGTGCATGTGTACGTTTAGCTGGTAAGCAAACTGCATTCCATACCATATGCACATGCACTGTACAGTTTTATGTATACATATAGAGTTTCATTTGAAAATGACATATCCACCTTTTGAAAGAATTATAAAAATGATTTTTGCTTAAAAGTGAAGCACATTTACAGTTATTGTTAATGTTAGGAATCAATATATGCAACCTGCAGTGCTCTTCTTTAACAATCTGATGTGCTTCCTCATGAATGAAATCCCCTCACACCTGTCTTGATGTATATGTGTGTAGTGTGTGCGTGTGTTTAGCGGATGGGGGCCTTGAGGGCGGCATCCACCTCCTCCTCTGGCTGCAGTGTGTGCCACTGGGCCACCGGGCGCCTCGGATTGGCCAGCATGTCCGACCAATGGCGCAACCCGACTCCAGAGGCGCCAAAGCCGATCCAGCACTTGCCGATAGCGTCGTTGCTGCCCAGCTTGTCGTAGTCGTATACGGTGATCAGCAACTGGACTTTCTGCACAGAGACAGGAGGGAGTGAAGCTGTGGTTAGATGAAACTGTGCTGGATGCTGCCTGTTTCAGCAGCTGTGCTCCTGTTCAGGTCCAGGTGAACTGAAACATCCACAAGGTGCTTTTCCATTAACAGCTTTTTTAACCCCCCCGGTTTGGGTTAGTAGGTCCCTGTTAGCGTCAGCTCCTGTTGACAACTGCTCTTTACGTCTCAAAAGCTAGCTTTAGCCACTTTTGTCAGCTTTCAGTGGGTAGTTGCTTAAGGGTAAGAAAGGGTTTGTCATCATGGTTAAGTTTACAAAAAGGTGATGTTTAGGGTAGGAAAAATGTCATGGCTAAGGTTAGCAAACTTAATGCAATGGGTGATGTAATAGGTAAAAGTCAGCATGGTTTTTGCATGTGAAAATCCATGTGATTCATCCATTTTTTCAGCTTTGGGTCACAAAATCCAAATGTTGTTGTTTGCTGGGGCAGATCCACTACATGCATTTTAGAGAAGAACAGTCCACTCGTTCTTGCCCCCGGGGAGAGAGGAGGGTTGAAAACGAAAATGCATAAAATACCCTGGGAGGCATCTTATGGAGAGGTGCAACACTTCAGGATGTCCAGAACAACATCTGATGAGCTGTGCGAGGTTACTGGCCATTTATTAATTCACAAATCTGTTTCCATTGCAGTTTTTTCAAAGGACCTTGTTATTGACACCACAGAACCACCACCTCACATAAACCAAAAAAACATTTTTTTTTACATAGAAATTTGTGTCTTTCCATTCACTTTATTCACAGACCCATGTAGTGGCAATTAGAAGAAACAATTAACCATAGCATTTTCAAGCCAAACTAGTATGATAATGTCTTAAAATGTTTGTCCTGGGGAAAAATAAAATCAAGGGTGAATGGAGCGTGGATGAGTTTTCAGTTTTCACACCATAGCATGGCAAAAACCTTTTTAATTAGCCATTTAAATTATTTTTTTATTCTTATTTTAACT
The DNA here is from genome assembly GCA_900302555.1 of Myripristis jacobus. NCBI lineage: Eukaryota > Metazoa > Chordata > Actinopteri > Holocentriformes > Holocentridae > Myripristis > Myripristis jacobus. The sequence continues at coordinate 6,538 of OMLB01027314.1, read as the reverse complement.
TGAAGAGGTCCAATTATTTTCCCATTTCACCCAACAACCCTAAACAAATCCACTTTTACCAGATGCCGCCACACTAACCCTCTGCACCGGGAGCTTTACTCACCTGGATCTGGGAGAAAGGGATCTCGAAGCTGAAGCTCTCATTGAAGTAAGGATTCAGCGTGTTTTGTTTGACTGACGTCTTTTTCTTCTTCAGACGCTTCCCATTGTGCTGCAGCACGACTTTAACGAAGGGATCTGAGAGAGAGACAGATCACATCAGACAGGCCAAGAGAAAGAAAGACAGATAGACAATCAGAAAAGTCAGGAGTAAGTTTGCCATTTGCAGGCTCAAAGCTGTGTGCATATGTGTGCACATGTGGTGTGTGTGTGTGTGTGTGTTCACCTGACAGTCCTCCAACGTCCATCTTCTTCAGATTCTTGGCCTCCATGATGTTAACAGTCAGCTTACCAGCCGTGGGGACGTAACGCAGGGAGATACAGACGTCACCCAGCTTCTCTTGCTGCCAGAGACAAAACACACACACACACACACACACACACAGGCTGTAATACAACACTCTGAATATGAGAAGAAACTGTGAAACACTCATCTCATTGCTTCATTATCCTTTGCTTACTCTAATTTCTCTCAAATCCCCTCTACTTCCCTCTCTGTCTTTTTCCTTTATTTCTTTCCCTTTTTCCTTGACTTCCCGAGCACTTGTCTGGCTCCGTGGCTCTGCGCCAGTTTGCCTCTAATGCCGGTGAATTTTGAATTGAAGCATATTCAGACGTTGCACTCATAAGTTGATAAGAGCCTGTGAATGTAAAGGGACAGCCCATCCTCGCTCTCGCGTCAATCCATTTTGTCCCTTTTTGATGTAAAGAAGCAGAAGAGTCTCACCTCCTCTTTCTCTCCTCCCACCAGATCCCTCCACTCGTGTATCGGCTGTCCCAGGTCGATGCTGTTCATGGGGATCTTGATCTCACCGATCACGTCATGCTTACCGAAACGATCAAAGTCAAAAACCTGCAGCACCAGAGTCTGCCCGCCCAATTCACTATAGGGAATCTGGAGAGGAAGAGAGAGAGACAGAATCTCAGTAAATCTCAGATTTACTTCAAGATGCTCTAGATCCATTTTGGGGGGGAAAGTGAGCTACTCATTGCTTATTAGTTCAAAAAATGCAGCTGATCATCCAAGGGGAAAAAAAGAGAGACTTTTGCTATTTTGTCAAAATTACTTCTAATGTCAGCATTATGAGTCAGACTGGAGTTCCCCAGATGCATTTTAGGAAGGAGAATAATAAGATTTTTGGGGGAAAATTGACATCTCATGCAAAATGTTTGACAATGCACCACAAAAAAAGCAAAGCTGGTTGGCTTGTTGCTGAGATAAGGTGAGGTTCCGTCGATTTTACGACTTGAGACCCAGTAAGGACACAGTGGGAGCTACAGGATGTCCAGACCTTAAAGGTGAAGGTCTCATTGAAGACGGGGCAGAGATTCTTGCGCTGGACTTTGGTCTCAAATTTCTTCTTCTTGTCCGGCAGCATGTAGACTTTGACGTAAGGGTCGGATGTCCCGCCAATGTCCATAGCAGCTAGGTCCTGAGCCTGGAGGATGCCTACGATCAGCTAGAAAACACAGGAGGAGACAAGTTGAACTATTAAGTCATCATGTATTGTATCATGTATTTGGGAGGCAGGGATTTTGGTGTGCATGCATGGAAATTGTATAAATGTGTACCTGGTTATCAGTGAAGTTGTAGTCCAGTGTGTACTCCAGTTTGCCAAAATTCTCCTTCTCTTCCTCCTCCTTCTTCTCCTCTCCTTCCTGGAAGACACATGGCACGGTAAGCAGTCAGCAACAATGTGATTTAGCTGGTAGCATTTCGTGTTTTGTGTTGTCATGCAGCGTTTGACTGACTGAAGTGGCAGATAGATGCTTTTTTAACAAACGTATTTTCTTCACTTGATCATCTTGAATCATATGCAAAGGTTTTTTATTTTTTAAATTTTTTTATAAAACTCGAGTGAGGGGCAATGGGCTCAGTTATATCACACCAAAGAAAAGGCCTGGGAAAGAAAGGAAACAGATTGGATAAATGTCTTTTCAGTAGCCACATTTACATGGACCCTGATATTCCACTAATAATCAGAATAACAGCCCAATCAGAATAAAAATGCCTCATGTAGCCACCTCAATCAGAAGAGACTGGCCTGACCGGAAGGATTTTTCAATCAGGTTGAGAGGGCTGCTGTAAACCTTTGATCATCTGTTCAACAGGAAAATATTAGTGCCTAATAAACATGTGAACACTTCATCTGATCATTTCACTCTGGTTGGAATGAATATATATATATACTGTATATATAACATCAGGTGACATGACAAGGTTCTGGGACAGACACATAGCTGTAGCAAAATACAAATTGGTCTGTGGTTGATACAACTTTTTTTCTTTAAATTGTTGAGCGTCTCCATGGTCGAAAGCCACAAGTGTTTGAAAAGATGAATGAATCCACCAGCTCATCAACTAAATCAAAAACCACTGGAAAAGTTTGAAGGCTGCGTATTACAAGCCTAAAAGTCTAAAACAGCAAAAGTGGTTCCAACACAGCAAAGTTTCATTTTTTTACAGACTGATGGACAATCTGATGGGAGAGTGACCACTGGCAAACATGACTGATATTATATTTATATTTTTGGCAGATTAGATGTTTCCCAGCAGGCAGAAAAAAATTGCATGTCAAATATTGTCAGTAGTGATATTCTGATGAGATGCTTTGGAGCATGTAAATACACATCTTATCTGATTACTTTATTTATTTATTCCTCTAATCAGAATGATTTCAGGCAAGTTGGAGCAATATTGTCCATTGAACCGCAGATTGTGACATTTCAGCATTTTCTATCTCACCTTGTTCTCGTCCTCCTCTCCCTCCTTTTCCTTCTTCCTGCGTCCTCGTCCTCCCTTCCTCTCGCGGACCTTCTTGGGCTTCTTGGTCTTGTTGATGCACTTCTTGTAGATGCAGAAGCACAGGCAGCCGACCAGCGCGAGGACCACGACCACGATGGCACCGATGGCCCACATGGGCACTGAGGAGAGGACGAGTGTTGAGACTTAGTTCTACGACTTGTTTGGTGGCAGGTTCAGTTCCTGTTCAGGCAATCCTGAATGGCCAGAAATGTCAGCTAATATGGAGAAGACCACTGACTAGCCAGCACATTTCTGCGATTGTATGAAAATCTTGTTAGTAGTTTTCAGAAAATTAAGATTCAGAAGATTCTGATCTCTCAGTGTTTTGAAAACCTTTCCAAATCAATTAAATGATTCTTTATTACTTGAAAATTTAAATGCGTACATACAGTGGCATGGCTACTAGGATTCAAATCAAATGCAAATGCTAGAGAAGTTCACAAATGGCCAGTCATCCCTGTACTACAGCTTGATCACACCCCTTTTGTGTCTGATACTGACACTAACGGCATCAGGATGAGACGGATCAGGCTTTCTTGCTTTTATATTGTGTCAGTGATGCTCTTGAGAAAGGAGTTTAAATCTCAGTTTCTCCAATGCAGCTTCTCAGTGGTTTTACTCGGCCTCTCCCAGATGTGAATTCATGCAAGTAATGAAAATGAGGCATGATGGTGCCTGAGAGGGGCATGTGTGGTCAAGGAGAAACAGGAGAAACGGTTCATTCTCAAATGTTTGAGAATGAACCGAAAAAACTGATAAAAGAGATGGACTTACTATGGATTTTATGATCTTGACGAGCAGAGGAGTCACAGGATGAGATGAGAGGGAACAGAAATGAAACAACACATGACAGTTGGAAATGGACAGACATGATGACATGATGATACGATGACAATGCAAGACGTGATCGTGTGTGATCAAGAAGGCATGTGTTTACATATCCAGTGCACAAGTGAGTGTGTGTGTCTTACTTGGCAGGTGTGTGAGCTCATTGTAGAACTTGTTCTTCATGCTGTTGAACTGGTGGTTGGAGTGATGAGAGGGAGGAGAGTGGGAGTGAGGGGGCGGCGGCGGCGGCTCCCTCTCCTCCTCCTCCTCTTCGGCCGCCCTGCGGAGCCGCGCCCCCGCCATGCTGACCAATCGCATCGCTGCTCTGCAAAACAAATGAGGAGGAGACAACAGTCAGCATTCTGACTTAAGATGTAGCAACACACTAAAATGTAAAAGACATTATATGATGGACCGATTATATTATATAATTAATCAACACACCCATAAATCAACTGATTTCAACTGATTTTAATTCAATTAAATTAGTTCTATTGTATTACTACTGTTTTTTATTTTATTTAATTTTGATATTGATTGTTGTCAGTCATCAAATGGAAAACACAGCAGCTGTGGATGTCTGTTAAAACAACAGATATTTTTGGAATTTCCGAAAAGCTCAGTAACATTTTTAATAGGATTATTATCATTGTTATTACTAACCGAAATGCATTATTGAAATTTTGAGTGCAATCAGTCACCATTAAGAAAAAGCAGGAATTTAAGGTCTATTATCTGGATTTATCCTTTAACGTCTGAAATTGTTGTATTGAAAGTGTTTGGTCATGGCCAGCATCTTCCTGTCACACTGATGGCGCCGGCTGTGGCAGGAGGCTCACGCACTTTTTCACTTGTGCACCATTCAAACTGAATTATTTGTTTTGAAGGGGTTTAAGTCTGCTCATTGTTGAGTGAAGCTCTGCCCAGGCTTTTGTGCGAGGTCTGTGCTCTGAGCTTTGCTTAAAAAGACTTAATGGATTAATGTGTCTGTTCATCTCTGCCACTCTGCGTTTCTCTCTCTCTGTCTGTTGCTGTCTCTGCTGTTTCCTCTCTCTTTCTAAAATAAAAAATAAAGCCACCTCTGCCTTACAATCTGTCCCTGTATTGTGTCTCTGTCAGTCTGCTCTTTCAAATAATATTTCTCTCTTTCTCTCTAATTTGCCTCTGTTCTAACCATTACCTCATCTTTTCTTATTGCTGTGTTTCTCAGTCGTTTTCCTCTCTTTTCAAACACCCTCCTGTTTGACCAGTCTTTGTGTATATGTAATGCAAAAAAGACAGTCCAGCCTGTCATTCCTATGTTCCCAGTCCTCTGTTCCCAAGGTCCTATGTTCCCAGAGTTCTATGTTCCCAGAGTCCTATGTTTTCCAGATTTATATGGCAATAGGAACATGACAAAGACTCCCATGCAGGGTCCTATGATCCCAAAGTCCTATGTTCCCAAAGTCCTGTGTTCCCAGGGTTCTATGTTTCCCAGATTTATATGGCAATAAGAACATGACAAAGAGTCCTATGCAGGGTCCTATGTTCCTAGCATCCTATGTTCTCAAGGTCCTATATTCTTAGGGTTCTATGTTCCCAAGCTCCTATGTTTCCAAAGTTCTATTCTCTCAAGGTCCTTTGTTCCCCAGCTCTATATCACACATTATGGGAACCTGAAAGAGATGTTCTGCAGCTCTGTATATGGGAGGGTTAGGGTTAAGGTTAAATTGTGTTGACAGAATGTTGACCTGTGGACATAGGATCTTGGGAACGCAGGACCACTATCCTGAAATATATGAGTCAGGAAATTGTGAATTACAATATTTGGCTACAATTGGATGGTAGTTAAGTTAAATAGCAGACTTCAAAATATAACAAAAGAAAAAAAATGTAACTTCTGTTCCACCGTAGTAATCTGGATTAGTGTACAATATTGCTGATTTTAAGGCAGGAAGGGTTCTTACAGGCAAAATGAGAAATATTTTGGGGGTTAAAGGTTTCATGTTCTCCTTGCATCCATTTCCCATTTCCTGCCTACTCTTCCCCCTCTCTTCATCTCTCTTTATCTTCATCCATTTATCCATCCCTCTTGTCCCTTCCTGTGGTTACACTTTCTCCTCTCTTCCTCCACATCCTCATCCTCACCCCTGCCCCTCCTTCCCTCCCTCCCCAGTTCAATGTTTCCTGTGGGCATGAAATCTCTCACTCCACTGCTCATTCTGTCCATTATAATCCTCCTGACTCCATGACCTCCAGGCCAGTGCGCGTGCACACACACACACACACACACACAAACATGGACTCACGTGCATACACATGCATACACATGCATTTATGTACAGCAGGTTCCTTGTGAGAGCATTTCATTGGTTTTCATTGGTTTCCTCACCACAAACAAATGATTAACAATAAGCAGAGTGAATCATGACATCCAGTCAGTGTTCACCATAATGCAAGCAACTATCAATATGAACAAAAATCATTTAGACAGATTTAACCTTCCATTATATCCAAGTCTATCACCCCAAAACTATTAGTCTTAACAAGGGTCTTAACAAGAACTTGTGGACCTTTCATGTAGATTTCAACCTCGTACACACACACACACACACACACACACACACACACACACACAAACAGCGGCACATATATGAGCGTACTTCAACGCCACAGACACTCACCCACATAATCACTCAGTGCAGCAACGTAACAAGATTAATTGCCAAAGGTAATCCAAAAATCCCCCGGCTTAACCAAATTAAG
>OMLB01027313.1:0-12535 GCA_900302555.1 Myripristis jacobus | reverse complement strand
CACACACACACACACACACGCAGAGCCTGTGTGAGCAGAGTGGATAAGAAGCAGCCACTCGCTCAGTTGTGCTTCTTAATCCCTGAATCAACAGAAACTACAGCCAAGAACTGTGTGTGTGTGTGTGTGGGTGTGTGTGTGTGTGTGTGTGCTTTCTGTTAAAGCGACTGACAGGCTGTTGTAGGGTGAATGCTGATGGAAGCCCTGATTCTGTTCTCTGGCCTCATGCTTTTATCAGAGTGGAGCCATCAGAAGTGACATGAGAGAGGCAAAACAAAGTCTACCACGCCGCTCAACAGTCAGTCTTCATAGTTACAGTGGAACACAAGAAGAATAGAACACAATAGAGCACAATACAACTGAGCTATACTAAAAAGAACAGAGCAAATTCAAGCCATACCAAATAGATTAGACTAGAGTAGAGCAGAATAGAGCTAAACCAAGTCATATAGAATACAATAGACTAGAAAATTAAATCCAAGACAAAGCAAATAAATAAAAGCAAAATGCAAAATAAATAGAATACAAACACAGTAGACGAAGAAAGAATAGAGCAGAACTTTCTGAGTGCAACAACAGAACAACACAATCACGCAGCAGCAGCAGGTTGTAGCTCAGCTAAACCATCACTGACGATTTCTGTCAAAACCCAGAATAAGTAAGAGAATTACAAAACTAACTATCGGTCATCAGGTTATATAAACTCAACACCTGTTATGCAACAGGACTGTCCATCCGCTGCCTCCTCACAGACACATTAGGCCTTTCACTGGAGCCACGCCAGAGGGTCAGAGCCACAGCATTGATCCCTCTCACACCGAGAGGACAGGAACAAATGTATGGATGGACAGATGGATGTCTATGTCTAAACGAGAGGGTGAATAATTACATTACATAGAACAGAGAGCTGAATACCAAGAATACTCCCAGCCTCTGTGCAATCCGCCTGCCCAGTCTGCATGAGAGCCTGTTGTGGAAACCACTACAGGGTCTCAGGTGTTCAAGGTGAAACTCCCCTGCTCTTCCAGCGCTTCGATCAGCACATCATCCCTGTTAACTAGAGCACTGGTCCATCAGTAATCAGACTGGGCTCACTGGTCTGACAGCACATGGGGTATTAAACAGCCACCACCATCACCTGAGCACGAGCGGTCTGACTGCTGATCAACACTAATGCCAGAGAGAGGGAAGAAATGGAGGAAGACATGAAAGAAACAGAGAGAAAGAGCTCTACAGAGTACGAATACCGCTGAAAAACAAGACTCCTGAAAATAGCGAACAATATAAAGCCTGTATATTACCCCATGTGGTATGTACGGCATGACATTTTATGAGAGCATGAGACCCAGACACATAAACAAGGACGAGACAGAAAAAGGGATCACTGTGTAGAAACCATTTACGAAACAAACTTAGAAAACTTCCAGACTGTGGTTTCTTAAAGTATTCTCCAGGTCCCAGAGTGGATTATGGGCAAATTTCACACAACCATATGTTTTAATGAGTGTGACTCTCCTCTCCCAGTTCCAGGCTCCAGCAGTGTGTGTGCCCATTCTCTATTTGATTGCATGAAATGTCTCTAACATGTTTTCATTATTTTCTATACGTGACATATTCCAGGTGTGCTGGTGGTGCAGGGGGGGAAAAAAAAGACAGATTGGACAGATGGAGGTTGGGGAAGCGGGACCACTGAATAAATAATGTCTCTCCTTCAAAAGTTAGCCAGATAGTGTGTTAGAGTCAGCATTGCCTGCTTCTCATCTCTCAGCCATCAGCAGTGGAGATAAAAGCTGTGTGATGGGACATCCTGATGGCTCTCCGGGCTCAGGCACAGTCCATCCATTTGCAATATTAAATTTGAATCTTGACCTTTGTCAGGTATCATGTAGGGAAATATCTCGTATTTCCTGTCTCCCGCAATTCTACACTATCTAATAAAGAAGAACAGAGGAAGGCTATCACTCAAAGGTTGCATCTTGCTTGCATCCTTTTTTTCAATGATTTGGATGCAACACAACCTCCTCCAAAACTATGCACCTTGTGTTTTGGAGCCAGTGTTGATTTGGTTGCTCCTTTGCCTGCTTCAATTTAAAAATATCTCAAGTTTAGTCATGCCATGCATTATATCAGTGTCAGGCAGAGCCCAAAATGAGTGGCAGCTGGAGAGCATGCCACCGTCACGTGCAGCATCCGTGCACTGTGACTGCGACCTTGAGGGCAGCTGTCATTAGTTTATTAGAGTAATTGCTTAAAGATTTGATGACTTGATTATATCAAATCAACTCCTAAGTCTTCAGATACTGATTGGCTTCAAAAGAAGATTTTATCAAGGCATGCACAAATCAAACACAAAGGTCCGCTCACTTAAACTAACTAATCTGTTATCATCAGTGTTTATTATCATATATTTCAAGTGAAGGGGATTTGGTTATGGCTGATGGAGTAAGATGTTTTCAGTACATTTAGCTGCTTGTAAGTTTGTCACACCCTCACATTTTTATTATAGTAAACACTAATTCAGGGAGATCAGTGCACATGCTGTATGGCAGTGCCAGTGTCCTCATGGCAGATATTCACAGGGGATTCAATCAGGCTCCTCAGGGGAAAGAATAATGCTTTGACTAGCATCAGCCTGCTGTGCCTGTTAAACCCATCGACAACATGCATCAGGCAGTTTCAGGCTCTTACCCGTGTGAGGTCCATGCCCAGTTTGAGCTGGGACAGGAGGTGCAGGATGATGCTGCGCTGGTCATCCAGGACTCCCAGGTCCTCCTCCTCATTGTCCTCCGTGTCTGTGGTCTCGTCACTGGGATCCAGGGCCTCCGGGCTGCTGGTCTGGCCCTGCTGCTGCCCCTGCTGGTACACACACACAGCAGCCATCAGTAATGCTGAGTGTGGGCTCATGCTGCAAAACAATGCAGGGGTGTACATAGATGTGGGCAGATATAATTTACGGACCAGTGGGACTTGATTGTGGCACTGATCAGTGCGTTCCCATGTTTTTATGTTGTTTTCTGAGGTTGAATGAGGCATGAATCAGCAAAATGAGAAACAATGCATTTCAACGTGTGCTTTCATCTTGTGCTGAAATTTCAAAGGCATTTTTTTCATATTCCTTAACTTTATCGGTGTTATTGTCTCACTGTGTTGGCAGATAATCTGAGTTACACGCAAGACTAAAACGTACAGGTGGATAAAACATCATTAGATGCCAGTGAATATAAAGAGGGGCTGGCCTGTCTCTGTTCCTGGGGACCCCAAAAGCCCAGTGAGTTGCACTCAGAGCCGCCAGTCATCCATTCATCAAAAGAGCCTCCTAAGCTGATGAAGAGCTGTGCCAAAATCATCACTTCACTCCATTCTTCATCACAAAATAGTGAGGTATTGTCTCAACATGGTTTAACACTGAGGCCAAAAGCTAAAAGACGCTTCACTGCCCTCACTCTCACCTTTGACGTTAAATCCATCCTGAACTGGGGATAGATCGATCAAAAAAGACCCAACTTCATCTCCCTCCCCAAACACTTCTGACTCTGACTGTCACTTGTAACTCATGAAGACTAATGTCTGCCTGGAGGGCATGAAATCATGGGAAGCTGGAGGTCAATAGTGTTATCACCTGCGTTTGAGAAAAGGTAATTGTCTTCTTTCTTTAACCTCCCTTCCTTCTATCGTTTTCCCTCCTCTGTCGGCTCCTTTGCCTATTTACTATGCTGTACATTCTCAGCTGGAGCGTGAAATTAACCCGCCGACCAGAGGAACAGGACAGGGCGGCCTCTCGGTCACTGCCCTCCAAACTTCAGATAAAACCTGGTAAAGCATAAAGGAATATCTGGATAAAATGTCATCAAACAGCCACCCTCAAATGAAAAAGGAAAGTGTTCTTTAAAGGGATGATAAACTAAGATATGTCATTTTTCATTATAATGATTTTATTGCCATCATTTTGTGTAGAAAACACAAAAGTGCAAGATTCTGACATCCTTTCCATGCAGAGAGAGGCCTGTTGGTTGATTTCTCCTGAGTCAAACCAGCGTATTTGCTGGGGATTAAAAGTTACTTTCATACGTGAGAGGAGAGCGATCCAATCAGAACATGACCTCAGATTTTATTCCCCCTGCCCATGTTTGACTGACTCTTCAACTGCACCTGTTATCCTCCTCCAGGGTCAGCAAACAGTAGTAACTGCTCGTTGAGTTTCTGCTGTTCCTAGAGAGAAATCCATCATTTCACTGAAGATTATTTTACCTGTCTATCATTGTATGGGGCAAGATGAGAGCTAGCAAAGTGCTTCAGTCTAATACGGAGCTTTATTGTATGATGACCAGACATCCCGGTTTGCCTGGGAGTGTTCTGGTTTCAAGGTTTCAAGCTGGGTGTTCCAAGTACCAACAAATGTCTAAAACACTAAAATATCCTGGTTTTCAACATTCACTACCAAACTGTCACGGTTTTTCCACTATTCACACCCGCAATTTGAATGAAACATACAAATATTATATCCCAAAAATCATTAGTGTTTTTGGCTTAATCTAATGGTGCCAGGAAAAAACTGACCTCTAACTTTTGATGCTACGAAGTCGGCAGTGTCATGTTAAACACAGAGTACCTGTGTCACAGTCAGCCATTTAGCCAGCAGCCTGTGCCTGTGCACACTGACAAATAACTTGTGATTTATTTCGAAAAGGCATCTGCTGGTGTTCACGAGTGTTATTATACAGTTTTCAACTATGTTCTGGTGGATTTGCACACACATGCACATGCATACATGTGCGTGTGCATGTGCTGCCGTGTGGTGCACTTGAAGGTCCTGCTTTGGGGGTTTGAAAATGTGGTTACCCTACTTAGTGAGCAGTGTCATCAGTCATGGACTTGACTGATGAACTTTTGAACTTTTCTACTACAAGCTTCCAAAGTGGACGTTTTTAGCAAGTGAGCTCAACAGCAATGTTAGCTTGGAAAAGCAGGATATTTTCACTTTGCTGGACAGTTGGTTGGTCTTACCAGAGTCCAGACAATATTGCTGGAAGGAACCCACCCAACCTTCCTGGAGTGGATTACTGTACAAAATGCAGCCCCTAAATTCTGTTTTATTATTGTTATTAACTTCTAGAAACTGAAATCTTGGTGGATGATGAGGATCGTACTAGAGGATAATTCTAGATAATACGGTATAAAATCCCTGTTTACTTTTAAATAGGCTTTACTATTCTTTTAGAGACAAGAGATCAAGATCTATGAGGATTTGACTTCACAACGAGCAGACAAAAGCTGTTCAGGATCAAACATCAGTATTAGTTGGTGTTGGCACAGCACAGCTGCTCTGTTTAGCTGAGGCAGTGCTGTGAGCTTGCTGAGATTCCTGTGATCATCCTGCTTGTCCCTGTCCAGCCTCCCAGCACTCTGCAGCTAACAGGCTAATGTGTTTGGATTCTCCATCAGCAGCAGCTGAGGCGAAAGGGAGCCATACACTTATTGTTCCTAATGCATAATGTAAGGAAGCACAGCCAGGCCCCAAAGCATAGAGGGGACTGAGAAGAAAGCCTCCCTCTGTCCTATATTTTTTGGCTATCTCACTCTCACAGTTGATTTTCCTCTCTGAATGTAGCATTAACATCAGAGATAGCGGCATCTTAGGGAGAAAAATGATTCTAATCACATCGATCATACTTATCCAGATATTATACTTTCTAATCAAAATTTTCCACACTTAAGCACAAGCATTAGACAGGGTAAAGTGAGAGTAACAGGAAAGACGGAAGAGCAAGATGTTTGACACGGCTAAGTCTCAAACTCACACCACAAACCACCTCACAGACGAACTGCAGGTGTTAATTTCATTCTGAAGGTAAAAATCAACATGATGCCAGTGTCAGTGTGTGTTCACACCTTTCAGAGTTAATTCAAATCCTTCAGTTTGTGTTGTGCAGCCATCCCTGAGACATATCAGCTCTTTGAGTAGACAAACAACTCATCAATTAACACTTGTCAGCTCTAAATAGCTGTCACTGAGAAATCAACACTTATTAACCCTGGAAATTTGCTCCAAAGAAATCACCACTCAGGACTCCAAAAAAAAAAAAAAAAGGTCTCAAATTTATGAAAGCAAAATCAACTCAACCAGAGACACTTAATTAGAAGGTGTAAGGGTGTGACCATGTTTGGTGTAGAGAAATCAAACAGGCCTAAGGTCTCAGAAGTATGGCAAAACTTCACTGTTCAGAAATGTGCTGTCACTTTTCAACACTTGTGATAGTTTTGAGAGGCTGCCTCTGAGCCACATCAACACAGACAAACAACTCTCCGATCAACACTTGTCAGCTTCTGTCAACACTGAGAAATCAACGTGTGCTGCCGGAACAAGAGACTGTTTGCTGAGGTAATTTATCTGGTATAGGGTAAAATGGCACTTTTGGGTAGCTGGTACAGTGACGATGCATGTTGGTCAGGTTGTGAAGTGTAAAGACTCGGTTCTAACCCAGTCAAGTTCTGTGGATATAAAAATGCTTGTGTGTTCTTGAAGTGACGCCAGCTTCTGCCCCGGGTTCATCCTCGGCACGGAACGTGAACTCCAACAGGCACAATATCTTACTGTATTTATTTACTTAGTTATTCATGTGCTGTATTATTCCTTTTCTTTTGCCGTGTCTGCTGAGTGTGATTACCTGTTGCATTATCTTCAGTGCTCTCTGTTGTATTATTAGCTAGAGCCCAGTCTCTCCTGCTGCTGTTTCATCTGTTATCTGATGCAAGATGACTTTGCAAATGAGCTTTTGAGCGACTTTGAGTGACTTCTCTTAATGTTTTTTTTTCCATATATTCAAGGAGAAAGGCATTGTATTACAGCCCATTTCACCTGCATGGCACGTTGTCATCATTTCCTCCTGGGTTTTACATTTTTTTGAGTCCGTACATACAAATGAACAGTGGCATGTTAGGCTCCCTCATCAGGAGACTGGCAGGGGAAACCCTGACATAGACCACTTCAATCTCTGAATGTTGGAGCACGCAAGCAAGTTCCCCAAGGTCAAGCCACCCTGGCAGGCTCCTACTCTACCGAGTGAGTGGAACATCTCAGCCTCCAGCTCTCTTATCTGCTCCCAGCTCTCTCAGCTATCTGGTCTGGCCGCCCAGCAGTTACAGCACTGCCTGATACAGCTGAATATTTCATACGCCACAGAGCAAAGCCTAGAGCTGCTTTAACGCTCCCACCCCTCCCTGCACCTCGCAGTACATTTAGCGGATCATTCTGATACCGATGGGGTGGCAAAGACTATAACAGGAAATCATTCATGGCAAAATCAATAGAACATACTTGGATACATCACTCATGACAAATAACGGAATACCTGTTTTAAGAAACCAGTTTTGTGGGGTGTTTTTTCTCTGACCATAGAAAACAAAGAGAGTTTGTTAAATGTGACATTTTGAACTACTGCTCCACTCCAGACCCCAAACTGCAGGCAAAGTTTCATTCAAGGATGTCTGTTGTCCTCTGCTAACAGACAAACAGCGCTCTGTTTGGTGTGATCAATAACCGTTCATTCACATAGCCAGCAACCGCATCACATGAGCATGATGGCTCATTTAAACCAGCTCACTGCTCCCTGCCGCGCGAACAGAGTTTCAGGAACATTTACTCAACTACGATATGCCGCATTGTTCCCTTATCTTAGCTGAAAGCGCAAACTGGAATGAAGTCACCTGATAGCAGAAACAAGATTCACTGCCAGGTAAATATCCTTCGTGCTCTGGGAACTATACATTTTGTTTTGCTAAAGTTGGAACAGCTACTGTACCTTCACCTTGTCTGCAATAAACAACTGATGTCTCGAAGTATCAAAAGCAAAGTCAGACACTATTGTAGCTGGATGAAGTTGCACCTCACACAGTGTGATGCCACTTCCATATCAGTCTCCCCCCTTTACAGAAGGGGTTTGTTGGATTAGATGTCAGACACCTCTCTGTCATCTAAACATCTTATCCATCTAACACAAACCACACTAGCACTTGTAAAGTCCCTTGCAAAGTTTATTTTCATTTGAATTTCCTTGGAAGTTCCTGGTTAAATCATCAGACAGTCGGATAACCTCTGACTCCCCACAGGACATGAAGGACCTCAGGTGGAATACTTAGATGGACTACACAATCCACACTCAGGAATTTCAAATTTAGACAGACAGACCATCTGATGATGACACACACATATTCTTTGTATCTGACTCATTTTCTCTATGTCTCTTTTAACACATATATACACTAAATGAGAGCTTTACTCTCATTTAGTTTCTGTCATCCAGTTGAACTGCGCCTCTTTGTTAGTCATCTGGATCTCTGTTTGGTTGTACACTCTGGACCCCTGGGATTCTTAAATTCATTAATTTATATTTGTAAGTAAACTAAACAAAAACTAAAGTCATGTTGCTCTGGGTACTCAGCTCCTGGAATACAAAATGTATGTAGGTTATTGATAAGTTTGGAAATTCCTGCTGTGTGCATGTTCAGCCACAACAGATCCACTGTGATTAAAATATGGAGGGAATAGTGGATTAATTAAACAACTAATTATTACTGCTGGAAAACATGCATCTCACACTGTTCTGTTTATGTGGATTCTCACTTAGAAAACACACGCACACACACCGACACTCGTTCATACACTCTCTCTTACAGAACTACAGTTTTGCAGTTCCCTTTTTTATGAAAGACCCAACGCAATTTAAATCAAAACTCTAAAGTCTGCCCATGCAAATCATTCTCAAAGAAAATGCCCTTATTCCTCTTGTTGCATAAATGTAGGGTTCACATTTTGTCACACTGGCTATAATTAACTGAGAACGTTAAAAAAGAAAGGCATCTCAATTGAGGAGATTGCACATAAAAAACACACTGATATAATCTGAATACTGAAATTCAGTTCCTTTAACAATTAGTGTCAGGCAAGGTTACTCCTTTATCTTCACTGAGGTTATGTAAGAGTGTGTGCGGTATAAAACACAAAGTCAATCAGTCAAATGGTGCACGGCGACGAGGACGAGCTCAGTCACTGAGCCAAATTATGTTTCTTGTATGTGTTGCGTGACTTTTCATCTCCTAAACAATACAAGTTTCCAAGAATAGCTAAATTTTTTCCCTTTTTCTGGCTGCCAACCTCAGTGTGCCATAAACACAGACTTCCTTCACTTGCTGTCTCTCTCTCTCTCTCACACACACACACACACACACACACACACACACACACACACACTTATCTTAACTGTGTGTGCATTTCCTCTCCCTGTTGTGGTCCAGGAAGTTTATGATAAGTTGTAACTGTGTGGTCTGTTCCCACCATCTGTCCCCCATGCCTATCACACACTCTCCCCCCACCCACTCACATGCACGTACACACACACACACACACACACACACACACACCACACAAACACATAAAACAACTTACTTCTCACATTCACCACCTTGCAAACACAAACTATCTGGCTAAGCACTGCGTTCTAAACCATGGAGGACACCAGTATCACCACACACACACACACACACACACACACACATGCACACAGACACACACAATAACCTCTCTATCCCAAACCTGGACACACTCACGCTGCTGGGCTGGCACGTAGCCACTGCCGGCTTGCTGGGAGTCCTGCTGGATTTCATGTCCACCATCCAGAGAGAGAGAGAGAAAGAAAGAGGGAGCGAGACAGACACGAGAGGGAAACCCTGACTGAGTCCCGGCACCGGGCTTCTACTACAGCAAGTGACGGAGACAGAGGAGGGGAAGGTGACAGAGCGAGAGGGAGAGGGTGAGAGACATTGAGGACAAGAGGATGAAACAGAAAGACAGAGAGGTGCGGAGGAGAGGAGAGAAGACAGAGATGGGCTGAAAGAGAGAAAGCTGGAGTATGCAGCTGCTGCACTTCTGACAGGCAGATTAACAGCGATGCTTACAATCCCCTCTATCCCTCCATCCGTCCATCCCTCCCTCTTTCACTAAGCCCCGCCCCCCTCACATACACATCGTGCTACATCACAGCCTGTCCCACATCTGATCCCTCCTCCTCCTCCTCCCACTGCTTCACCCTCTATTCTCCAGCCCTCCTTCACTTACTCTACTCCATTTGTCCCTCCCATCCTCTCACCCCTCCACCCCCCTCCAGATGATACCATGGTACAGTCTATTTAATTACCACTATGGAGGCTACTCTGGACTGGGAGCAGCTGCTCCACATGTCCTTATCCTTCAGTGTGCACACTGAAGGATAAGGACGTGTGCCTTCATGTGGCCTACATGGCTTCCATGTGGCTTCACTGCATTTACATTTTGCACATGTGTGCATTTGTTTTAAAAGGACAGAGGGCAGGGCCATTATTTATTTTCTCTATCTGACTTTTCTGTTTTCCTCTTTACCCTCTATTTATCCATGGAAAGTCAGCTGAGCATGCTGATGCTTGCTGTTCTCCAGCAATGACCGGCGTCACCTTCATCCACTTCCATACATTCACACCTGAGAGCGGCCGGGTACAACCTCAGTCTGACACTGAGCAGCTCTGCTGTAGAAGGTGAAGGTTAAGGCTTTGACTACATGTCCACATGAAAATGACATTTTTGGTAACCAAAAATGGAAGCTTTAGAAAACATGAGAGGAATATTTTGAAAAAGCCATTTTCCTTTTGTTGTTTGGACGGTGAAATGCTCACAGCAGGAAGCTGACCTCACATAGGTGCGACTCGGATTATGAAGTTATTTTCAACAACTTGTATTCATCTGAGACTTTTGAGAGGAGCTCAGTCTTTAAAGCGAGTCACCTTGATTTTTATTTTTATTTGACTTTTATTTGACTCACATTTGTAGCTACTTGTGGGATGTCAGCCTACCACTGCTGTCACCCCTCAGTGTCTTTGTGCACGCTCAGGAGGTCGAGCGGTCATCTGGTGATCGCAGGGGTCCTGGTTCAATCCCATTATCAGGGAAGGAGTTTCACCATGTGGCACTCTTAGATTAAAGACTTAATCTAAAGAATTAAAAATTGCCTCCAAGTGTTCCCTTGTCATGTTAATAATCAAAGAAAACAAGGCTTGAAGTAAACACAGTGTGAAGTGTGAATGGATGTGGCCAGGGGTGAATCCACATTTCAGATCAGGCTATTAACAAGCTCTTGTCTATGAGAACCAACATTTCCTCACCTGTAAATTCTACAAAAAGCTCTGCTGTTGTTGCAGAAGTAAGTTCAGTATTATGATAATTAGATAATTAGATACTGGAAATTAAGTTGCCGCTTCTCTCTGTTACTGCTCTTACAAACTGCACTCAAACATAGTGCGACAGTGTGCTTTAAAGACCTGGCAAAAATTCATCAGTAGTCCGTGGGAATATTAAAGGTGCCATATGTAGCATTTTAAACCCTGCTGCTTCCTGTCACAAAGACAAAACTATCATCCTCCGGCTTCCTGGTGTCACTCTGCATGTTTTGTTTGTCTTGTGCTCCATTTTACTAAAGAGGATAAAGCTGTTGGAGATGATTTTGTCATCACTCTTTCTCTTGTTTCTCCCTCTGCTAGAAACTATGAAAGCTTAGCTCCTTTGATGCTGGAAGGTCCTTCATTCTTTTTTGTGCTATAAAGCAACACAACAGATTTCACTGCAGTATAATGGCTGAGAGAGGTTGCCAATCTTCTAAGTGATGGTCTTATTTGTTTATAGTTTTTATCCCATTAATCAAAAAAATTAACTTGGTTATGATGTTAAAACAGGGTTTGTGCTCAGCATACACGATAGTGAAGTAGTGGGACTGCGAGGTGATTCTCAAAGCAAAAGAAGAGACACCACATACAGTATGCGTGGTTTGACCACACACTCTTTTTGGAAGACAGCTGTGAGCTACGTGCTTCACATACAGGTTGAGCCCGATGACGCTGTTTGCAAAACATGCTGCTCATGAGTGTGTGGTTCCCCCCTACATGTATATGTGGAGTTTGTTTCAGACCTCTGCTTTGCGAGGCTTTTTCTCTTACCAAAAAGAATGTGAGAAAAGCTCACTGGTTTGTACTGTAACATCAAAGCCTCTCTTCACCGTTACACACCAGTGGAGACAAGATGAGCCTGTACACGGCCTGTCCAGCCACATCCACATCAGGGAATCAAACCCTCAGATTCTTCTTTCAATCCAGTGGCTTAGAGCAGCCATTAGCAACATCATCACTGTGTAGTCACTTTCATTTAGCAAAGTCACCTCATTTCTGTTTGAAGGTCTATGAGCATTAACTCGCCTCTGCACGTCTGGCTGCATGACTCCATGTGCATGCACACAAATATATGTATTGTTTTTGAGTGTGCGTGCAATGATGTGTGTGTGTGTGTGTGTGTGTGTGTGTGTGTGAGTGTATGTGTGTTCTAATCTCTCTCATGTCCCATGACCTGCCTTTATTCTCAGAAGCCTGATCAGCTGTAGACCAACACACATGACTGAATGGGATTGGACAAACTAGTGTTTAATGGATACATACAATACACCACATACAATGTCTCGGCTTA
>OMLB01027312.1:21132-40273 GCA_900302555.1 Myripristis jacobus | reverse complement strand
CGAGGGCACTGGAAAAATGCAAAACTAGCCAAGGATCAATCAAAAATGATGCAGTGGGCAGAATGGTCTGTGGCCACCACCTACAAAACCATTCCTTTATAGGGGTTGTCTTGCTAATTGTCTCTCCTTTCCAACTGTTGTCTGTCCAATTTACACAACAGCAGGTGAAATTGATTCACAATCAGTGATGTTTCCTAACTGGGCAGCTTGATATAACAGGACTTTGATTGACTTGGAGTTACATTCTGATGATCATGCGTTCACTTATTTTTTTGAGCAGTGTATATATATATATACATATATATATATACAGAGAGAGAGAGAGAGAGAGAGAGAGAGATCTTCATTAAGGTTGGTGAGAGAAAACATGGTTTCAGGATGACAAAATGCCTGCCTTATCCTCCTGTCCACAGTCCTCACTACCATGTAGTTTCACTCTGCAGAACGTACCCTGTGATTATCATTACTGCAGGGAGCTTTTTTCTAAATGAGGTAAATGGTGAAGGGAAATTGAGAATTCACAATAGACGGCTCTATCTTTCGTAATATCACAATTTCCCCAAATGAAGGATTCGCTAGGTAGGACTGTCAGCATGCAATCTCATAAACGTGACACATCTACACATTAACAGTGTGTGTATATAGCGGCGCTCAAACACTTCTGCATGAATAATTCTTGCACAAAATAGTGCTAAAGTATTACTGTATGTGGATGGTGGGCCATGGACCAAAAAATATCCCTTTGGATTATTGTGGATTATAGCTCGTAAGAAGTGTCCTCTTAGGGTCTAGCATCACATAGACCAAAACAGAGTATCTCATCACTCAGGAATGGATTAGCAAGCTGAAAAAAAGTAGTGGGCAAACTGCACTTTTTATACAACAAGAAGTGAAAAAAGGGAGGCACAGAATGGTGTTGATTGTGCTGTATGTTTATGTTCACACCTCTGTCAAGACATATAAAATGGATTTACGAGTTTACATGCAGAAAACGTATGGGTACGGAGCAATATTAACACAGCAATGCATTGTTCCAGTCAGTACAAAACTAACAAGGTAAAAATGTGTACACTTCAAAGTAAAAAAAAAAAGAAAGTAGGGCTACAATGTTAAAACTATGATGAAACATAGACCTATAGTCAGGGCTATGAACTGAAAAAGAAAAAAGAAGAGAAAAAATAATTTTATGGATTTGAAAACTGATTGAAACCAAAATGATTTCACTCATTTCTGAGTACCAGGGATGGGTAGACAATTACACAAGAGATCACTGTGCACACGCTGGTTCAGTCACAGAAAAACAAAACGCTCGAGATGGGGGTGTTAATCTCAAGATCAGTTTAAACAGTGAGGTTCTCCATTTTGGCTTTCTCTTTCTGTCTGTCTCTCTGTCTCTCACGTAAACACAAACACACACATATTTCATCAAACGGGTCTCTCTCTGCCTCTGACTTCTCTCTATTCACATTTAATCTATTGCTTGTATTTGCATGCTTTATCTTTTCTTTTTTCTATCACAGAGCTGAGAAAAACACCATCTGGGAGACTGCTTCAAAACATCCAAAGATATACTCTGTTTCACTTTTCTCTCAGTCTAACTGTGTTCTCTCTTTGTCTTTGTTGTCTACTGCTCTGCGTCTCCCCATCACTTTCTCTTTGTCTGTCTCTCACTTTGTCTGTCTCTCTCTCTGTCTCCCTCTCTCCCATGTTGATCTATATCTCTCCACTGTCCACCCCTTCTACATGCCTTTTCCTGTGTGACAGTGCTCTTTTTCCATGAGCACTGCAAATGGGTTTGTCAATATGTCACCCATGGCAATTTACAGTCATCATTCATCTCATAAAAAAACAATGATGAGTGATGGCCCATAAATTTTGAACAAAAGAGTTGGTGACAGCAGTGATGAATCTCCCGAGGAAGCCTGTTTTGTTAATGATAAAAAAGCTTGGGAAAAGAGGAGCAATTTTCACTGACAACTGTTATACTGGCTGTTTCCCTGCTGCGACTGTAGGACAGAGAAAATAGGTCTCCAAAGTGAAGGGTCATGTAAGGTTTGCGAAATCAACCAGTTCTCCAAAAGGATAATTCCAGTTATTTTCCACTTGGACCTTATTTTCCAGGTTTTTGCCATCCTGACAATTGATTATGTTAAAAATGTTGTCACTCACTACACGGTACAATTTTATATACCTCCATTCTCTGTTGGTGCTGCTCTCCAATACACACTGAAAGGGCCAAAGCAGTCACCAACAACAGAATTCAGAAGGCAAAACACCTCCTGTTCGTCACAATACCAGTCACACTGCAATGGGACCTGCCTAAATCAGATTTCCCATTATCCATTCCATGAAAATTAAGTTGCAATGATAAACTGTATTATGTTAACTAGCATGAAACATCAATTGCCAATTCACTTTTGGGGTTCACCTGTTGGATATTAATTGCTTTGGCCCTTTCAGAGTATATTAGAGAGCAGCACCCATGGCAAACTACAGGTACATAAAGCTGTACAGTGACATTAAGTGACAAAATTTTGAACACAATCTATCATCATGATGGCAAAAACTAGGAAAATAAGGTCCAGGTTGAAGTAATTGTGGTGGGATTAGTGAAATTAAATGATTGTGCATCATCACAGACCATGGCAAAAAGCAGGTCAATACAGCAGGTCTGATTTTTCCATTAAGCGCCCCCTTAAGTAGCTTAGAAGTTTGAAAAAAACATATTTTTTCCATATTGTATGACAATGTCAAATACCTAGTCTATATCTGCTGACACTTCACTAAAGCTGAAGTGCATCACGCTTATAATGTGAGAAATATTCAAACCCAAGATGCCATTGTGTTACACCGCACACATCACACAAAAAATGTGTAGATGTCTGCATCATTTTACACATTTCCCTGGAATTCAGCAGGATGTGTTTATATCTCTGGAAACCCTGAGATCTCCACTAAAATTTAAAATAAAGTTATGTAGGTATGAACAAAGCTTGTCCACACAGCATACATTTGTAATGATGGACCCAGCAATGGGACCAGCAGGGTTGAAGAAGAGAATAGAGAAGTGATCGGACACATGTGAGAGAACTAAGGTGGAAAGGTGGAAAGTACAATGATTGGAGGCTTGGAGAATGGAGGTGACCAATTTTCCTTCCTGAGCTGAAATTCAGGAATGAGAATAGTCTGGCAGAAGGTGCACTGCTGTGGAGAAAGTAGATGGCAATATGATAATTTGTCCTCCTAAGCAGATATAAACCCTTAAACAAATCTATCTGTCTGTATCTGTAAGACTGCAGTTTAACCAGGTATGGGGGCAATTCTACAACCATGGTTCAAGGATTGAAGAAATATATTTTGTGTCCAGTATTTCAGCAATCATAACAGTGAGTTTTGTGTTAGATAGGCTAGACAAATTCACCGTTTGTGTTAGTCAGATACACCTCTAAAATTAAAAGCAGCAACACCTGAGCTGTTTCTTTAAAACAGCTCTCCTTAATGTCAATGACTACTTAAGCATGCACACCAGGTTCATCCATGCAAACAGCAGTGGATTCCCGAGCATAACCCCAATAGCAGTGCACCACTTCCCATGCATAAAAAGGCCCAATCCAAACAGAAATCACAAGAATATCTATATTTACACACCAGTTTTCATATTACTGACTAACAGAACTGCGCAGGCTGCTGTCCTGACATCCTTACTTCTGTTTAATAACCACAGCTTGCTATTTCCCTTTTTGGTTTTCATCATCAAAATTTGGCTTGGATTGTTTGGTGATGGAAAATAGTACATCAAAACTGTATCAAAAAATACTGACAAGCTTCAAAATGATGTATTCATACAATGAGAACTTCCTGTAGCTCATAAGCTTTCTGGATCTAATTGAGCATTCTATTTAGAAAAGCAGAAAACAGTCTTTTGCATAGACTGATGCAGTCATTTTGTTGTGGAAAAGTAAGTTGTTACATTAGTTTTATTTAAATGAGTAAACATGAGTAGAAAAAAAACTCAGCAGATTTACAACTGACATGTAACTGGGGCATCATTAATAAAACTGCATAGATTCCATGATAAAACATTTTGTACGTACAAAACTGCACAAGAAAACTGTGTATAGCAACAAATAGCCTAATCTAATTTCTAAAACCATATGTATACTTCTGATCATGCAAGATTCCCTTTATGAATCCCAATCAGCTTGTAATTTTACACACATGAACAGGCCTCACGTCCCACCCTGTTAACTCACACAATTAGCCATGAATGGTAAGTGAAGCAGCCTCTTGAATATTGATGTAGATTTAAATGTGCTTGTCAGTCCATTCTCTGAGTAAGAAAATGGAAATGTTGGAGTGCAAGACTAAAAAGAGAAATTTACAGTGTGAAATTCAAGCATTTGTTTGGAGGTTGAGCAGAGGGGTACTGTCTGGTGGCCTTAGTACATATATTATCAGCCATAAAAAGTTTACTGACTGCCAACGTGTCACAAAGGCAGAAGTTAATGCTGCCAGCTCAGAGAGCCAGACCCTTTCAGAGACAAAAACAAATTGTACAATATAACGCTTAACACCGCACGCATTACTACCCATCAACAGGGTATCAGAGCCACTGACAGGGGCAAGGCGACGCAGAGCTTTACTCTCTTGGTGGACGCCTTACTTCCATAGGCTGATGAGAGAAGAGTGGAAGTGAAAAGTTGGCTGATGATGCCTGTGTGCCAAGCTCCAGCGTCTCACATGTGCCCCCTGTGCCACAAAAGCAGCCATAACACATCATCACTAGTGTTTCCCCTGTTTGTCCCCAAAGGCGACGGCAGGGGAAACAAGGGGTCTCTAGTCCCCCTGAAAGAAACAAAATATGTTATGTTACCCACCTTATTTTTGTGCACTACTTTTTTCAGCTCAGTGTGAGAGTCTCTACTGTGTTTTGCTATCATTTACAGCTGTGCTAGTTTCTCTGCTCTCCTCTGATTGGAATAAGAACTCAGTGGGCCCGCAGTGCACTGGGGCACTCTAAAATGGACAAGCGCATCCAAAAACCCAGTTAAGTTTAGTTTTCAACAGGAAGATGAACGACTTCATCTGGCAAGTAAAGTTTTTTTTATTCTTTGCAAGCGAATGAGTACAAGAGGACATTTCACAATTCACAGTTACTCTGCATGTGCAATGCAAGCACAAGAGATTTCCACTCGTTAACTAAACTGTAAATTATCATGTAGTTTGAACCTGTTCATTATATCCAATACTGCAAACAAGAAGGACAGTGTGATTTACACCCGGAAGGTAAACATGAAGTAACAAATTGGAGCAATGGATAAGGGAGGTGTGAGTAAGTGACTGAAGAGGCAGTGCAAAGACGGTCACTTGGCTGGGAACTGGTTGGCAAATCATATAAAAGCTCACAGCGCAAAGCGATAACATCACCGCAAAACCGTAAAAGTAATTTTCTGATGCGGACCTCATGTAACTAAACATTATAGCTGAAGGCACAGAATTAATCTAGCATTTCTGATTTTGCCCTTATTACGCTGAGGCGGGGGTTGTAGTGACTGTGTGTTTAGTCTGGTTACTCACTCGCTGAATGACTCGGTGTTCAGAAGCAACTCAGGCGCTCAGCTCTCGTGCAGGACCACTGAACAAAGTACTGACCAAATCAGTGAACGAGTCATTTTGGTGAACAGAGTGAAATGAACTGAATCTTCCAAATGAACGATAATTCCCACCACTACACACAGAGCTCAGCCTACAAGCAGTCCATAAGTGGAGCATCGGAGAAGACAGGTGTCGTGAGGAAAACGTTTCTTGAGTTGATGACAATTCGCCAAATTAGTGTAAGTGAAATAAAAGCTTCCCAACAAGAGTAATTGATAAATGTAATCCATCTAAAACCAAAGACGGTCATACGTCGACCACAAACATATGAAATTCCACCCAACCTGAATCTGGCAACAGCGGCGAACATGCAAGAAGCTCTTGCCTTATTGCATTTAATTGGGTTAACCGGGCCCATCCACCCCCCCACAGCAGTCAACCAAGGGGAAACACTGATCACATATCATCACTAACCCAGTCAGACAGTCAGCCGTATTGCTTAACACCTTGAACTGGCTCCAGTTAACTGGGACACACATCTTATGAGTCCACAGTGGAAGGTAACTGCAAATCAGGGAGATTGCTTTTGGGGTAACTAAATGGCTTTTAGACTGAAGAAACAAATAAATGATTTCGGTCTGGATGTTCCTGTGGGATATTATTAGAAGCCTGTGATTAGAAGCTGTGGATATACACCTGCATACTATATGGACTAAGGATTTCTGACCATGCTAACATACTGATTTTCACCTCAATCTATCAATGCTGAGATTTGTCCTGCTTTACGTTGTTTTCATTTATTCATTTATTTCCCCATAAGGTTGCATGTGCATAATTACAAATATATCCGATCATATTCTGTTCAGTTGTGAGAACCCCTATAAGTCTTTGAGACAATGTGTTTTTTACACACCAGCACATTAATCTGACATTTGGAGTTCTCAAGTACATTTATGGAGTTCCTAAGTATACGCAAAGTTACACAAAAGTTGCTAACCTTGCTCCTTGTGATCCCCATGTGATCCTTCTTTCAAGCTGGTGATGGCTCTGCTTGACAGAGGTCATCGCAAGCTGTGTGAACCGAAGTGATGTCAGGGGTAGATGACCCCGAAATATCACTCTTCACCAGACTGAAAATCTGTAGAATTCCTAATCAGAAGTATTGAAGAAAAAAAGAAACACTAGAAAAAGTATGACAAGCTAGGATAGAGAAAGGAGGATGCTGGAGGTAAAAAAAAGAAAAAAGAAAAAAGAAAAAAGATGACTATACAAACACTAATTACATTAAATAACCACAGGCAAATACGTGTGGGCTCAGCACAAGGGCTTTGGTAAGCATTTAGCTTCATTTTACATTATGGCTGCCAATTCACAGAACCATCTGTACTATTATTCACACAATTATGTAGTCCAGTTTTTCATAGACATTACAATGTGCCACCCACCATACAATACGTATGGATAAGCCACACCATTCATCTGAATAAGAACATAATACATAATACATAAAAGCAAGTTCACATGAGGGATACACATCCCAGAAAGTGTTGACACAGGAGAGGTGAGCCATTACTGAGGGGGCTGAAGAGAAAAGAGAGAGAAACAGGATCCAGTCAGCTTTATAGCTGGCTATACAAATAAACCACAGAGGTTCTGCAAAGGCTGAGGTTATGGGGAGTTAATGATGTACGCAAGGTAGTGAAATAAACCTTCAGTAATAATAAAACAGAAAGTTATGGAAAAATTTACTTTCTGCTGCATAGGAGCAGGGCTCAGGGTAGTTAACCAGATCCTAAGAAATTCAAGAACAACACAACTAGTTTCACAGGGTAATCACCCAGAAAGTCTCACAAAGTCACACCAGTGACGTTTCTCTTTCACACACAGTTTTCCACACAGACAGTTTGACTGTTGTCATGATAAAACCTCGAACAAATTCCTCTTGGGGTAATGAATGAGCCCAATATTAATTTAGTCTTATTTTCTCAATAAAAACACCCAGTTGCGACAAATATTTCAGTTGTGTAGCAGTCATGCTATTTAATTGGTAAACTACCTTTTTTTGGTTGTTACACTGACATAGCAAGTTAAAATGATCTATCATTAACTTAGTTGGAAAGTTTACTGTAGCTAACATTAGCCTGCTAACTTAGCAAACACAGTAACCAAAGACATTATTATCTGTACGACTTAGCCAGTGAATGCTTAAAGGTTTGACAGTGTGTAGCAAGTGACCAGCATGACATGAAGTCATTTATTGGTTTAAGAATGATTTAGTCCTACCACCTGCACCACCTGCAACACCCACTGCACGTCCATCTTCCAAAGAGAGGGCTCACCTCACTGGTTATGCAAATCAGTTTATGAATGATGAACACGTCATCATTCAGAAGCCAATTTGCATAACCAGAGTTAAGGAGAGAGCTTCCTCAATCACTCTGCATTTCCTTCATAAAACACAAAGAACTGTGTATCATCTTAACCACCATTTGCTGATTTTCCCAACCTCACAAATTCACAACAAAAAATATCTTTAATAGAGTTGATTGTCTGATTTTCTCATCTGAAGGAATAAAAGTAGCTCTAATACACCAAACAACACAGCCTGAGGTATGTTACGAGCAATGTCTAAATGTTTCAGGGTAGATATTTTCTTCAAGGACACACATCCCAAATATTAGATTAATAGAGAAGATAAAAAATTCAGACATAGCTGTTCAGGACCTTAAATAACATTCAGTAGTAGCAGTATCACTAATGTCTGTGAGCATCAATAAGCTCCCAACTAGGATGGCCTCTTCACTCCATAAATGCCACTTGAACACAGTGAAGGCATATTTCTTTGTTGTGCACTTTGCATGGATAGATCTTTGTGTGGCCAAATTGTAAGTGTGAAAAATGAAATTCAGATATCTGAGAAGCATTTTAAAATAAACTACTGAATGTCATGGCTGTGTCGAGTGGCTACAGTGTGACTGCAACGACCTGGGTTTGGGTCCACCTCAAGACCTTTGACACTTCATCCGCCTCTCTCCTGGTCATCCCAGTCTCTTTCCACTGTGAACTTCCACTTAAAGCCAAAAACACCCTAAAAATAATCATAAATATTCCAGCACTATCAAGCTCAATATTCCAGCACTATTAAGCTCAACTGACTGCGCTGGCTGTAAACTTCATGGGTCTGCTTTTTATTAGTCCTGTACATGTGCTCAGAGAAGCTTGGTTGCTGCTACATTTCACTCCCAAATGAAGCACAGCAGAATTGACTTATGTTAATTAACGACCTTTGGTGTCAATCGTTCCAGGGATTATTTGCATATGCTCAAAATAGCACTGGAAGTAGGAAAATCAACATCCGCACTTCTGCAAGACTCTCCTTGCTGCTCCCTTCATACATACCATAGCATTTTACGACAAATCACTATGCATGTTGTACAAATCAGCCAAACCTGCACAGAGTGTTGATTAGCAATGGCGAATTCCCCTCACCGTCCCTGTTTCAGTTCAACTGTTGCCTGTGCAGCAAATATGGAGGGCCTAGAAACAATATACTAGTTGTTACGAGGCAAAAATCCACCACGCTCTGCTGTCACTTTGAAAATTTTACTGGAATTTGGAGCTTTAATTCACCAAATCATACAATGCAGGTTGAGCCTCTCATGCCTATTAGTCTGGGATGCATAAGTACGCACATGTATGCATTTTTTCAGGGGGTCTGAACGCCTTGTAAGGCAGGAGAAGGTTCCTAGACCAGGTAGGAGCTCAGTGTCTTGATTAAGGACACTAACAGATTCACTTGTTGCAGCAACTGTTGCAGCGATCCAACCTGTCATCTTCTAGTTGTGTCTTTAACAAGCAGTCCATCCTCTTTTAACAATTAAAGGCCAGTAAGAGGAACTATAAAGATCAGCAACAGACAAAGCAATGTAGACTGACAGATATGCATGTATCACAATTTATGATACATAGGGTTTTGTGGCGTTTTTCAAGACCAATTGAAATCGTGAGGGTCACTAACACTATATGAGGCACTAAAACATCTTTTATCACACTCAGATTATTAAGCTTTACTGTCCTTACCCATAGCCACATACAGTATTAAGGACGGATTCCGCTGTTCAGTCTCCGCAGTGTTTGGAATAATTGATCAAAGCCTCCAGCTTCAGGCTCCAAGGTGCCATATTCAAATTCTCAAATTAACAAGAGATCCTATCTTTGCCTGCTGCAACATTGTCTATTATCTGATCCCAGGCCCTCCTTACGCCCTAATAGAAAATCCAGTCGAGAATGTCGAGGTCTGTCATTGCCAGGTAAGAGTTTCTAAAGTAATGAAAGAGAAGTGGACTCATTGGTGAAGTTACAATGAAGAGAGACGCAGGAAACCGAAAATTGCTGATGTTTCATTTCATCATATAAATGCAATCCCCATTTCAGTGGCCACTGAGGTCAGGAAAGATTGCCCTCTCTTCAAAAACAAGAAAGAGACACAATCTGCACTTGCAAGGAAGCGTTGTCTTTTAATAATGTCAGGGCATAATTGGTTTCTGAAACATTCCATGCCCTTAATTAACTAAACGAGCCTAAAGGAACAAGAAAGGGGAAAGGAAAAGAGATGAAGAAGGTAAAGGGAGAAGGAGAGAGGGAAGTAATACAGCCGATAGAGATCAGATGCCTTATCTCTTCAGTTCACAAGTCTGCTATTCATTCCCAGTCCTCCTCTCCACCCTTCACCCACGCTCTCAATAGGTTTCCTTCTCTCAACTCAAATTAATCTACTTCACATTCACAGGCTGTCTCCAGCACATGCAGAGTAAAAAATCTGCAGCCAACTATGGGGTGCGTTCCTGTAGTAGTACTGAGTGCTCTAAAAGCTCTACACATATTTCTGCTGTAAAAGCCCAAAACGATATTCAGATGGGAACAAAAGAGCAGCCCCACTGCTAAAATAATACACACAGAGTTGATGACATTTTCCTGCTCTCAAAGTGTCTTGACCGAGTTTCCGCCTGAAGAACAGTTTTGACTTTTTTACTGGTATGGTAAGAGATGGAAACTGTGTTGTATCTTTACGCTTATTTTGACAACACTGGGGGCGACATGGGCTGTGATAAGTTGTGAAAATCTGATTTATAATTTTAAAGATGAAGGCAACTACACATGTAAACAACAACAAAAAACACATGGTTATATTGGGCTCTGCTCTGGCAAACACGCTGATTGACATTTTGGTCCAATCAATCTGATGCGTTATCTCATCATAAGTATGTTTATGTTTATGTTCTGCTTGGATTACGTCTTTCCATATGGACTTACTGTACCACACAGAGGAGTACCGACGTTCTTTTAAGATTGCAATTCAGTGCAGTTTTTTTTTTTTTTTCAGCGTGTTATTAGCATTGCTGGTAATTATGTGCTGATTATGTCGTGGTTGAACAACATAGCTACATACCGCACAAAATGAGCAGAAGAGACTGACTACAGCCATCTGAGAAAGTGATTTATGTGGTGCAAAATTGCATTTGGGGGTCTTAACTTAGAAATCAAACTACAAAAAAACCTTTCCATTCATTCATTCTTCATGATAACTTTTAAAGACATTCCAACACTTAAAATCTTAGAAATTGTATATTCAAGCAGGTATACCTGTCTTTCATGCTAATGCTCTTGATAAGGTCAAAAATAGGCTTTTAGCAATGGAGTTTCTGCATATTAATGACTGTTGTAGAGCAAAATGCATGAGCACAGCACAAACCAAATGTTAAGTGAGTCTGACAAGGAGTTGCTAGGAAAAAAAAAAAACATCTCATTGCACATTTAAACCTTGCTATATGAGATTTCACAAGATTAGTATAATAATACATCTGTGAGATAAATGGTGGGCTCATTTCAAAATTCAAAGATGGGAACAGCTTATCTTTGTGTTTGAACAGGACGACTGTGATCACACCTCTGATCTCATGTCCTCAGCTGGGAATTACAGGACATCTAAGAACAAGAAAAACAATAGCCACACACTGACTCTTACTCCCAGTGGACATGCCATTTCAAACCACTGTGGGATTTTCCATCAAGCATTTTGTACAGGAAAGTGGTGTTTCTTTTTAGCCCTGTCTTACTTTCACTGCATGAGTGGACCTTACTGCATGTACGTGCTGGAGTGCGGGTATTCTTTTTCCGTTTAACATATGTATTTTATGATTTCAAAACAACGGTCTCAGATCAGTGGTGCAAGAAGTCAACATTTGTTCAGTACTGACTTGATTTGCACCTTTAAAAGCCTCCCAGGTATTGTAGAAAGGAAGATGCAAGACACTGCCAGGGCCCTTCTTCCGGTTACACGACACCTGGGGATGTCTTCATCTTAGCCATCATTAAATAAGAAAGTCTGTATGAACAAGAGGCAAAAACCACTGGTTTTTCACACTCCAGCCACAACTGGTTTGAGAATTACTTCTCTTTCATTCTTGATCCAAAATAGACGTGTGGCATAACATTGACTGCAAACCTTTACTCAACTATGGAATTGTGGATCCAATGCACTTTCTTTATGTGGACACGTGTGGTTATCACATAATGATTCCTGTTGCAGTCTTTGAGTTCAAAAAGACTCAAAGGTCATTCTATCTCCATGTTTCTCTCTTAAATGGGACGGGATCCACTGACTTCTGTTGATGCTTTCCACTCAAAATAATTAGTCTTGCAAACAAAAAGCTAACACATTGATTACGTAGCTGGCTGTTCTGTGACCACCTTTGGCTAGAATCGGTCTAGTTTGCTGCTGAGCCATGAAAAAAAAAAATAGCTGGAAAGGTAGCTACCATGTCAGCTTCTTTTCACTATAGCTCATAACTGTGTGACAGGTCATCATGGGTGGCTAACCACTTAGCCACTGACATTTTTTTTTAATTCCACAGATTGTGTTGAGGTTATAAAAAAAATGTGTTTGTTTGTCTAACTTTTTTCCCCCACAAATTCTCCCATGAGCTATACTGGCATGGGACTGGTGATAGATGGAGAATAATTTGTAATAATGGCAGAGCTCATCGGTGATCTTAATTCTGTACGAATCGGCCATGTCCACAATTTGTGAAGTAAAATACCAGCACAAATTACCGTCCATTTTTCAGCAAACACAGAGGCCCGCTGATCATGTTAGTCCCGTGTGTATTGGCATCCCAGTAATTTGGGTTTGTATTTATTTATTTATCTTTAGCAAATTTTTTTGTTTTCTCCATGCCTTTTTCTGCCTCTTTCCAGAGAGAATTATGGGGGCTGCGGTAGAAATGACAAATGAAAGTTTTGACAGCATTTTGGGTACAAATTCAGGAGGCTGATCTCACTACACAGCAAGGAAACCCATTCACAGAAAGAGCAAGCTCAAACCCATCAGAAGAGTGAAATCTTGAAAGACGATGAGATGGATGAAATGCATGGCAGAATGAGGTAAAGAACTTTTTTTTTTTTTTTTTTCAAACAGGCTCAGTACAAACTCCTTCAGTGCTGTTGCTGCTGATTTTACCTGGAGCCTTGACATTTTCAATCATATCCGGGAGGTTGAAGTCAGTAAATTTGAGCAAAATACAAACTTGGCTTAACCCGGTGTGAATGTGATGAACAAAACAGACACAGGAGTAAATTCGAAGTCACTTGAGGTCGTCAGGTAACACTAGTCCTGTGTAAATAGGGCTAAAGATAATTGATTTTTTTGACCCAGAAGTCTCAAAAATGCTCACATATCAGAGACTAATGACAGCTTATGACTTTTGAGGCCAATTGACCAACCTTCCCTTGATGGAGCAAAATCATATTAGCATTTTCTGACCTGTGTCCCACAGCTGCACGCTCACCCACTGACAGGATTCTGTCAGGATTTGCGGATCTCATGCATTTTTTACATAATGAATGTGCAGGATGCTCCTACTTTCAGTACACTCCAGTTACATTGCATTGCACCTTCTTAGTTGATATTGTAGAAATAATATTTTT
This sequence comes from Myripristis jacobus, assembly GCA_900302555.1. Classification (NCBI taxonomy): domain Eukaryota; kingdom Metazoa; phylum Chordata; class Actinopteri; order Holocentriformes; family Holocentridae; genus Myripristis; species Myripristis jacobus. Next base: position 26,692 of record OMLB01027312.1, on the reverse strand, counting down.
AGCACTGCTGTACATTGCTGTTTACTAACGGCTCTTGAGTGGGCAGTCTTGGGAGATGCCCATTAACAAAATTATTTGGAGGTATGGAGATATGTGTACTACCTAAAGACAATGCTGCAAAGCAAAATATCGCTATAATTTTGTAACTGAGCTGCAATCTGTGGTGTACGGTTGAGTAAGAACATTACAGATCGTCCATGAAGTAGTAAAGTGTGGAGTTTAGGAATTAATTGGTTTTGTGATTTTATAGTGTGTTCTGTTTTAAAGGCCTCATCATAAAACATGTCCATTCAGCACATTGTGTCATCTCTTCATCAATCCAACTAACCCAGACTATTAGATTTTCATCTCTCACAGTTTACATTAAAGTGAAACACATCATAATTTTTTTTATACAAAAGGCTTTATCCAATTGTATTCATGGAGTTACATTGCTGGACGGCACCTGGCCTTGCTTTATGACCGTGCGGAGAAGGGCCTTGAAAATTGAAAACACTAATTGCGTTTTCAGCGTGTGATAAAAAGAGGGACAACCGCTCGAGCCGGAGACCTGTACAGAACATTAAAGTCAGAAAGGAGCTGGAATAATAAAAGGGCTGTTGAGCTCATTAACTTCCTTTCTCCTTTTTCCTCCTTCCCTCTCTTCATCTGTCCTTTCAGTTAAATGGCTTTTCCTCCTTCCGTCCTCCCTTCCTTGTTTTTCTTGCCTCCTTTCTGATCTCGCCGTCCATTTTTCTTCCTTGACATCTGCCACCCTGGTGCCTTCCCTCTCTCCGTCCTTCCTTCCGTCCCCTCTTTATATTCTACACTTACATAACTTTGCATTCTTACATATCACCTTGTTTACTCACTTTACACTCACTTGCAATAAGATGGCTGTGCTGTGGGCTTTATCCCCTTTGCCTGCAGTTAAACACTAACGACTAAACACATTAGCCATATCCTTTATCATCTGGAAAGCCACGTCGACCCCAAACCCAGCCAATCCTGCCGCTTTGTAATTAATGAGCGTTCTGTTAATGATCTCATGCCCATGCTCTACTGACTGATGGAATGTTTTGGGAATGCGTCGGCAGGTCACTGTGGTTACTGGGCGTCTCGTTAATGATGGAAAACTCGCCGCTAACGAGGGGGCGGAGTGACGGCGCATGTCCAAGCAGGTGTGGCCGAGGCACTAAGAGATGGCTAATCAAAATGGAATTAGCGGGCTGATGGCCATCAGATCTGTACGCTTGTGTTACATCGCTTCAGCGTCTTCTCGTGGTGGAGAAAAGACGAAGGGAATTTGTGGATGCTAGGTCAAGGAGGATGAGAGAGAATGGAAACATTTCATAGTTATGGGACTTTTTCCTCTTCTGATCCTGGCACTTGCTTTCCGATCTGCCTGTTTTTTCAATCTCTCTCTTACAGCAAATGCTATCCACCTTGACCCATCTCTCCTTTTTGCCATCTCTCCGTTCTGTATCACTCTCCTGCAAAAGTCCACGACTGACTCTGTCATTCCTCTCCTGCTCTCTCCAGCCCTCAGCAATGTGATTTTGCTGCCAAGGCATTTTCTCTGTTTGTGGTGGCCATTCGTCTATAAGCTGGATTTATAGTAGCAAATCCAAGGCTTTCTTTACCAGCTTGTCCTTACTCTCCACTAATATGTGTGCGAGAGAGAACAAATGTGTGTGTGTGTGCACGCGTGTGTGTGTGTGCGCGTGTGTGTGAGTATGCACTGTTTGTTCCAGGATTTTACTTCTCATTGGAGGCTGAAGGTCCTCACGCCTCCTAATCCACAATGATTGGCTGGCTGCTGGCTCCCTCCAAATATGGTCGACTGCCCCTCTGCCCTTGTGATGCTGCAGCCCTCTAGTCTCTCAAATCCCCCATCCTGCTCCAAAGCCTGCTTCCCTCCTCACCCCACACCACACCTCTTCTCTCTTTCTCTTGCCAAATCTCCAAAAGGCATCCAGTATAATTCACCACTGTTTGTGTAATACCTACAGTGAGAGCAACAGTGAGACCAACTTTTGTGCTGTAGTGCCCCTGGTGGACAAATTCAGAATAAACTCAATAAATAATTTATGGTGATGCTGTTTACACTGGAGTTTTGAGCTGAATGAATGTATGATTAAACACAAAACAGTTGTATAATTCATTGATGTGACTCACCTTTGTGTGGCTGCAAACTGCAGAAATGAATATGAAGGCATAAAAGTCTACACTGCACTCTGCTCTTTTTACAGTTAGGTGCCCTTTAATTAAACTTTAATTAAGCTCAAACTGAAAAAAGTAGCATGTACCACATAATGGTCTGATTGTGTCCACGTATTTGTGCAGTATATTAATTTCCCATTTCACAACTATCATATTACTCAGTCCCTTGAACTTGAACTCAAACTTGAACCCTTTGAGAGTGTGTAACTTCCACAGTTACATTTAATAATGGATACATTACTCAATAACATAAAAAATGTAATGGGTGCTCAAGTCTTCTCAATATTACAGCAATATTTTCCTTAGAGATTCCAGTCAGCCAGGCCATCTCACACTTTAAAATATGCATAGATTTGGTAGATAGGAATTCATAAGGGCTACCTTTCACATTCATGTATTCACATCTCCGACTCAAAAATATTAATTCACCTAACACCCTCATTATTTCAACCATGAACTCCAACTCACCTCACACCCTCCTTTTCAATATCATTATTAAAGCCCCCCTCCTTTTGCCTACACGCCATTCTATTATTTAAACTATGACGATGTAATATTTCCACCAGTGATGGTAATGTCTTGTCCCAGGTAATTCCAGATTGGGAAGCCTGACGACTCATTTCGGAGAGAAGTGTGGGGGCTAATGGGAAAGTGACCAGGGCTGAAGAAAGATAGAGACCTTTTCAATTACTTTGGAGGTGAGAGGACCAACCGTTCCACTATATATGATTGGCAATAACACCATAATAATCAGGAAGTTGGGAGAGCAGGGTGATTTCACAGCCGTATTCTCTTCTATTAGTATAAATGCCAAGGGCCCTGCGCCACCGAGAGCTAAAACTGCAGGGATTGCATCAACTGCTGGAGAAGAGGCTAGATGGTATGTCTGTACTATGATAAGGTTGTGGAATTTAATATTATGTATGCAAAACTCAGTTTAGATACCAGTCTGAACAAACATCTCCCCTCTTTGCTTTTTCATGTGTCGTCTAATCTTCTGTTGATGAATGTTATGTAGCCTATTTGTTACTTAAAACGTTAATTTCAAAAGCAATAAGACAAGAGCCGATACCTTACATTCATCATTTTCAATCTCTAGAATATAAAGATTTGAATATTCACAAGTAGTGCCATTTTACCCAAAAGCACTTATGTGGCCAACTATTTGGGGGAAAAAAATGTCTATTTTTCTATCAGTGATTTTGTAATATGGTGCTTTTTTCAAGTGGTGTATATAAGTCATTTTGGAACAAGGCGCTTTGTTTACTCAAAATAGGTGGTAAGTCAATGTTGGGTAACGCTATGTGTTGCTGTTCTGATGCCAAACCAGTCCACTATTCTCCATGCACCTGCAGATGTTACTTGCTGGTAATTTAATGGCAGTTAGTGGTGTTTTTATACGGCAGCTACACTGAACTGATGAACCAATGATCCATCATTATCTCCCAGGAGAATAAATACCATTATCCGTATACACACATTAGCCTTGGCAATTAGGACCTGAAACTGTAACATTTCACCCAAAATCCAGCAATCCAATATGCTTTTCTTTTTTTTTTTAACTTCACTTATCTAGGGGAGGATTTTGCTGATCACACATGCTATTATTCAGCTTAACCTTACATTCATACAGTTATGCACTTTCCGATCTAGATGAGTTTATAGCTGATGAATGAGTAGCTGCACTGGAGCAGTGGGAATGCTAAGTGCCTTGCTCAACAGTATCCAAGAAATACACCAAGGTATGGTGTAACCGAGGAATTTCCACCCTATGTGAATTTAATACAGAATAAATTGCACAGTCCAAGTGTCTGATATATGAGATTAGGTACAGCAATGGGAAAAATGCCAACAAACAAACGTGTTATCTTGGGTCAGATAGCTCTGTTTCTGCCTGCGCCTGTTTGTCCCAAAATGGCTCCATTAGCAAATACAATTTCAGTCGTTACAGACGAGTGAAAACCCTATCAGAAGGAAGCACACACTGCAGTCAAACACACACACACGCTCACACACAGCATTACCCAGAGGCAGGTGTGTATGCCTACACAACACTCATACACAACACACATAGACAGGGTAAGGTAAGTGTGTACTTTTAGACACATCACACACACTTGCGGGCACGCACACACACACAGACATACACACTAAAAAACAGGTAGACAGCACTATTGCTCTCCTCTTGAACAATTTGAACCAGTGCCAGCTGTTAAAAGCAGCTCATTGAACATGAAGGAAAAAAGGCCAAGGATGCATTATATGAATCAGACTCTGAAGAGAACTATCAGCAAAGAGAAATATTCTGAGATAGCTCAGTCGCTGACTCCTATATTTGAGCTGTCGTTGTGATTGCAAAGTGGAAACAGAGAGAGAAAATGAAAACATGGAAAAGAAGGAACGAGAGAAAGCAAAAATAAGACGGAAGAAGGAGAGAAATGTGAAAATGAAAGAAATGGAGAGAAAATGGTAGAGAGAAGATGGAACACGATGGAGAGCAAAAGAGAGATTATCTACTGTTGGCGGATCTCATTTCTCAACAGTATGTTGGGGTGAAATGTGTCGGGTTGGCTAAAAATCAGCCGTGGCTAAGCAGAAAAGTATTTGTCTTGTTGCTAGTGGAGGATTTGTAGTGCTGTGTGATAGAGGTTTAAGACTGTGGTCCAGATTCATGGTGCAGACCTAGTGAAAATAAGTCAGTAAAGCACAAACAGAGAGTCTGCATCAGTACTCTTAGCTGGAATTAACAAGCTTAGTTGGACAGAAAGATGGATGGATGCATGCATGGATGGATAAATGGAGAGTTATCAATTTATTCAGATCGCATTTAGCTGTTACAACAAACACTTCAGACGGATGGGTGGATAGGCAAACATGGATGGACAGATGGAGGAAGTGACATTTTCATCAGCCCTAAAAAAAAAAAAAAAGCAAACATTGTAAACGCATTGCACAAAGGAACAGTAAGGAATGCAGCTGTGAGAAACTTTCTTCTCTCCTTGTTTTGTCCTTGAGGCAACTTGCTGCACCTGCGGTGTTCCTGTAAATTAACTTCTACGGAGGCTTTACACATATAATGGGGTGATTCTGGTGGATTCTGTACAGCTTATCCATATACAGCCATTCAAGTCAGCAGGGCCCAATGTTACAAAATGAATTCAATCACACTCACTTCACAGGCAGCCAATACATTTTCACTGGCAGTTGTGTGTCTTTGTGTGTGCTGGCACATCTGTGTGTGCGTGTCTGTGTGTGTTTTGTTGTTATAATTAATTGCATTTGACAGCCTGTACTTCCCTCACACTCTCTCCAACTGGAGACATCTGTTTGTCATTGAAACCCCATAGCGATAGGGACC
>OMLB01027312.1:0-21112 GCA_900302555.1 Myripristis jacobus | reverse complement strand
CCCCCTCAAGACGACACACACACAGAAATATGTGTGCGCATGCATGTGCACACACAAGACAGACTATCTGGCATCAACTGTAGACAGATGCCACATTTAAAATATGGAGAGGAGTGTTAAATGTGGATTGCAAGTGCGAGAACAGATTGAGAGAGGGAGAGCAAGAGAGAGAGAAAGGGAGAAAGCTCTGAGGTTGACAAATAAAGGAAAAGCAACCCCAAAACAACTACTGATGCTCTTATTTGTCATTATCTCCAACTTTCTGAGTTAGGAAGTGCTTTGTTTTGTATGCAAAGACATTCTATCAGTTAACACTCACCTCTTGTTGGAGTCTATGCATCAATTTGCTTAAAGAAACACTTAAGCCAAAAACTAAGCATTCTGTGTCTTTTAACCCGCCGAGATGTGTCGAATTACAAGAAAAAAAAAGTTTTTAATTGCATGCCTCATGGAGAACAGTTTCCAAAAACTATTAGAGTTTAGTTGATTGGCGTTCGGCGTTAGAGAACGGTTAGGTTTAGGCATAAAACAAAAAGTCTTGCTGGAATCAGGAATCAAACCTCTCATAAGTGAATGTCCCTCTTTCTTTTACACACCCACCACCACACACCCCAGCCACCTTCCTCCATGGACTGTCTTGCACTTTATACTACGTCACCATCCCCTGCGTCTCATACTGACGCAAAGACTGGCTTTGGCTTCTAATGTGTGCAATTTGGCATTTCGGTATCAGATGCAGAAGGCCATGACCAAGCTATTAAACACCCTTAGAGTGAGAATGAGTTGTGACTCTTTGTGTGTATGTTCACTGCATCCCGAAACCAATGTACTTTTGCTAAAAAAAAATTTTAAAAAATTGCTAAATAAACCACTCTCTGCAAATGCTTTCATGCATGAGTACCTGTTCGTGACTGGCGTGCACATTCACCACACTCAAGATCCACCTGTAGCTTTGTCATTGACCAGGAGTCCAGCTCACTGGTTACACAGAATGTTAGTGAGGAATTCACTATAAACGTCTATTTGCTGTTTGTCTTGTTTTCCTTAATATGTGTTTCTGACATATTATTCTGGCAACTGTGAGAAAATTCAGCACATATTTGCGAAATGAACATTTTTTCTCCAAAGCTCAAGGCAAAAGAGCCCCGACATGAGAAAGTCAAAATGTCAAGAGGCTAAATCCCACATTTTAGATTTCCATCAACAATTACTCAGAGACACTGTGTTTGCCAACACAGTGGACGTGTCTGGAAGGATTTGACGTGGAGCATGCACAAAAAATCATTGGATGTCAAAGCTCAAATAACATCCCAACCACAAAGACAAACTACGCGTCATTGCTATTACAGCTTTTTACTTTGATTCTTGCTCTGGGAGACATTTATTTGTTTTCCCTGGTGTTATAATGTCAGTTTAAATTCCACCATGATGGCCTACAGTCACATGTGTCCTCTGCCTCAAAATTGTTGATGATGGTGTTCTGGCCCGTCCAGAAATAATTAGTGACTAATCATTGGCTTGGTCAGGTCAGCGCAAAGCCAAACTGAGATTAGAATTGACTCCATGGGTACAATATATTATCTGTGTTAAGGGAGGTGTGAACTCAGAAGATATATACACAACCCCACACACACACACTCCTGATCTAGCACGGACATGCACACACCTACCTACAAGCGCCAAGCGGATGCATCCATCAAATAAAGGCAAAGAGGGCAACCTCCCCTGGCCCTCTGAGAATTGCCAGGCGCATGGGGGACATGCTACGGGAAACAGCCAGGTAATAACAACTGTGTGTATATTGACTCATATGGTTTTTGAACAGAAAGCTCATAACCGAAGTATTGGGATGGAGTAGTGTAGCCAGTGAGGTATCTCGGTTTCATCAGACCCACAGTTTCCATGGAGCTGAAGACTACAGGGTCAGTGTTCATGTCCCACACTGGCAGTGACATAAGAATGGTCTAACTACTTTTTCTGAATGCAGAGATTAAGGATAATATAAACACAGAAGGTAATATCAAAATGATTTTGTAATGCAAACGATGCTACTATATAATGGAGTATGGCAGAACATAGCCTTAGGACATTTTTAATACTGGCCGTATTAAAATGTGCATACCTATAATTTAAAGTCATTCATTGCCTATCCACACTTCTCAAGTCAGCTTTTGCCTTGAGAAACTTACCTTCGTGGTGATGCAATGGCCTCAGGCTGGTAGAATATTGTTGCAGTCTTGGCTTGTGAAGGACAATGTAGTTTTGACTACCTTGGCTTTCACCTTTTTATTGCTACACCATTGAAAAAGACAACAACAGTCATGGTGCACAAATAATGCAAAACTATCACTAAACTTAATTACACAACACAAAGACTAAGTGAAAATCAATACACATACAATTCTAAATAACTAAATGGGAAACATGAGCTAAACAACAATGAACTGGGGCTAAGAAAATGTCCAATGCCCAAAGGCATGCTAGGAAGCTCCGCCCACCTACCATCAACACACTAAATAGACTACAGCCTGGCAGGAAGTCCACCTGTACAAATTAATTGCTAAAGACGCTAGTTACCATAAACTAGTCTTTAATATAACTGGCCACACATTTTCAGCCTCAAATGGGAAACTTACAGTCCAGTCACATGCATCGTGAAACCAGGGAAAAAAAAAAAAAATCAGGATCTAAACCATGCTTCAGATCAGGTTTTAGTTAGTATTTGTGATAATGCAAAGCCTTTTATACATCTGCACTGCAGGTTATGCTGCCTACAACATGAGCTGCTCTCCATGGTGCTCTGCAGAAGTTTATTAATGTTTAGGATGTACTGTGGATGTTACCAAAAAAAGTATTTCCAACCTTTTTCCAGCAAAATTAGATTTTCATATTTGGTCTGAATAAATGTAAAACTTAAATAGAAACATGTGATTCTACATATGTAATTGCAAAACGAGGGATCTGTTGGACTGTGTTGAACGATCCCAGCTCCACTGGTCACTCCATCCTTAATAAAAGTGATTAGTCCATCCCTGTGCCCTTGACAGAGTGATGCATTCAGACCGATTCTGTAATTAAAAATACATACAATTTGTTCTTTTGTAAAAAGTAACTTAAAATTCAAGGAGAAGTAAGTTAGGGCTTTACTGCCTCGTGGCATAAAGTAACCATAATCTATCACTGGGTACTGAAAAGGATGTTGATCACTACCAGTGACTCAGTGATTACTGAACCATGAGATTTATGGTTTTCAAAACTCACTTTTATTCCTGTACTCACAGTTTTGGGACCCTCCCCCAGAAAAAAACAAAAAACAAAACATAATGTCACATAACAAAGAGCTGCAAATCACTGAGTAGGATTTGGAGTCAGCATGATACAATACCCACAGCCTGAGGGGAGACACATGTAGACGGCATCTCCCTCCTCCAGCATTATAATCAATGCATTAGATATGCGAACATAACCCACATCATCATTTTCATGAGAATTATGCATGAGTCTTTTGTGACTGGAGTAGAAGTCCTCACATATCTGCACATTTGCACTGGGCATTTAAAACATGGCGTGTGTGAAACAGTGAGAAGAGTCCTGTGACCGGGCGCTGTGAGGAAAACCACATCAGCAGAGAGGGTTGGAGAGGGGTCAGCTTTGTCTGTCGCTCTGATCTCAAATTGTATTTTAAATGGCCTTGGGGTGGCAGGGTGGCATCATAAGCATCCACCTTTGAGCTCCGGGGGTGGTGTAGCTGATCCTGTAATCAGACCTCCCTGTGAAGAGGCACAAGAAAAATGGATTTCCCTACAGGGGTCAGCTGTTGCATCACATCATCACTGCTATTATAGAAAGTACCATTTCAACATCCCAAATCAGAAACTATGATGGTGTCACACAATTAAAAAAATATATTATCTTGCACAGAAGGACTTAAGACTAAATAATCATTACTATACCTGTATTTGGGCTGTAGGTGAGGCCAGTGTTGGTGAATACTCTTGAATCCCAGTCTTGAATTTGTCAGCCCCATCTTTTCTCTGTGTGCATGTCACAGACAGAAAAGTAAAACCAGTAGACGCACAACACTCTCCTCACTCTCCTCATATATTATACTACAATATCTGTCCAGTGCAATCCACTCGCTTAAGTGTATATACCTAAACAGCGGGGTAAATCTCTCAGGAAACTGAGAGGCCGACAGAAATCAATATCTCCTGGAAAACCATGTGACAGTTGTGGCAGCATCAGCCGGTAATATGCAGGAGATAGACATCTATTATCTAGTTCAAAAGAAAAAAAATGATTGTCTCCATTGTCCAATTTTTTAATAAGGCTCATTCTTAGTAGAGTTATAGATGTCTTAGAGGAACAAGTTCCCCATGTGTGTAAACAGGGACAGTTTGTGCGTGTGTCTGTGTGTGTGTACGTGTGTGCGCATCAGAGTTGGGGGCTGGAAGAGCACTGGCTGATAAGTAAAAAGGCAGAGTCAGCATTTCAGTATTTTTGGCCTCTATTCACCTCATCCCTCCTATCTCCTATTCACACCACACTCTCCCCTACCCTGCATCTCTTTTATCGTCCTCACACACCTTCATTCTGCTCTGCACTCCATCCTACACTCTGAACCCTTCCCTCTAATATTCAAATTCAGGCTCTTGTTCCAACCCCATAGCTCTGCTTGTTTTCTTTATTACTTAAATATTACTCCCCTGCACCTCCTCTCTGATCTCCTGGCTGGTACAGAGATGGCGAACCAGCTTCATCTCAGCGGGTCCAAGTTTTAGAGGGAGAAAAGGGAAATGTTTTGATTTAACCATCATTTACACTTAAAGTGAATCCCCACTGCGTTTTCATCATCATGACTGATAAAAACACATCAAAATTGGAGGCCAATCTCAGAAATCCACCGACATTGAACAGTTTTCCAAATTGGAAAGCTGCAGCATCCGTAATGGCTTACATTCATTTATTACACGATTTGCCTTCCAGGTTTAAATTGACAAAATAGCAGACAAATGCAACACTGTTTTTAGCAGCAAACCTGGATATCTTGATCTTGGAAATTCCCAGCAGCACAAAGAAGCAGCATAACAGTTATTAAAAAAAAAAAAAAAACAATGATGGAACACAAGCCTCATCCAGATCAGCACCAAAAGCTATCGAACCGATCTGTATTCCAAGGGTTTTCTGTACGTCAAATTCAGTCTTACATTTTTGAGATTTCTTGCTGAAAAACAAGCATTAAGTAATCCATGAGCGATAAATAATGTGATATCCTTGAGAAGAGGTGCAATTAATTTATTAGCTGACAGTTGGACATTTTTTAAAGGATTGATTTGGCATTTTTCAACCAAAATATGAATTAAAATATTGATAGCGTACAAGGCACCACTTCACCACCTGCTTTAGCGAGGAGAAACTTCCCTTGCCTCACTTTGCTGCAGCTTCTTGTTGGCCTCAAACACAGTCTATATGGGCACTTGTTTTTGACCTCAAAACAGGAAACTCACAGCACAGTTAAATATGTCTGGAAACTGTCAGTGAAACATTAAGTTTGCAACCAAGTTTTATTTATTATTATTTACATAATTTTTTTTCTGTCCTGTGACAACATGGTAGTCATGACGTCAGGAAAAAATAGTTATTACAGATATAATGTCCAAAAATCATTCTAATTGGTTCCTGGTGTCATGTGGCTTCTCTAACATCAACAAATTAAAAAAATAATAATAATAAAATAAGGAGAAAATCGCTTCCTGTACTGTGAAAAGTGAAGTCTGCCCTCTCTGCAAAAAAAGGGAATATTCAGAAATCGCTCCAGATTGGACACTAACCTGGATGGATGAATTCTAGAATGGATGCAAATATGCATTTCTATCAAACTGTCCAGATTTAACAGTTCACAGCCGTGTCAGAGAGATGGATGTCCCAGCGGAAAAAACATCCACAAACACAAACTGCAAACCCACAAGCATGTACACACACACACGCACGCACACACACACACACACACTCTAATGATCTTTGACTTCTGCTTGGGTGGGTGTCATGCATATGGAATGGTATTTTTTCATACTATAGATCAGCTAAAATCAGATCAGGCCAAATCGTTGCTTCTCGCCAATATTACTCACGTGTGTGCTGATCTGCAATAAAACCAAACAGTGAGGGTGAGACTTAGAGCAGATGAAATAATAATTGAATATTTTCTTTCATATTGTCTAATAACTCTCAAAATATCAATGCAAATGTCATCAAAAAGAGTGTGCTTTCACGTCAAGTTAGAATACAAATATTGTATGAGCAAAACATTGTTAACCTGTTACCAAAGAACTTTGAGTCAGCCTGCATACTCTCGTGGTCCTGCCGTACATTTTGGAAAAAAGTTCCCACCATGTGGTACGCTCTTTGTTCCAAACTTAAGGCTCTATATAGTCGACAACCCCTCATGAATAGGAGGACTTAAGAGAGCTATTTGAAGCTGATTTTTAAGTTGAAAAGGGGACCATGTGCTGTTCTTATTTGGGAGTTTCTTAGTTTCTTTGAAGTTGGTTATCTTCTTGGCAAGGTTTGCAGCTGTGTTAGCGACTGTGCTTAAAATTAATCCATACATTAATAATGTCAGGTCTCTCTATCCCTCCATTAGAGCAGAGGCAAAGTTTTAATCCATGCATAAATGATTAGAGAGTTTTGTTACCAAAGGATTATCATCTATATCCCTTCTGCACTAGTACTTTTGATCCTGTCACACACACATACACATGCACCCATCCTCCAATACCACCCACTAGCAACCCCACACCAAAACACACGCATTCGGCTCTCTGAGAACCAAATGTGCGTGGGTGTGTCTGTGTGCGTGTGTGTGTGTGTCTTTGCATTCATACATGTGTGTCAGTAGGATCAAAGGTACTTGTGCGGGAATGTTAGATATGATAATCTTTTGTAACAGAACTCTCTAATCATTTATGTATGGACTGATACTTTGCCTCAGCTGAAACTGAACATAGCAAAGACAGAGAGAGAGAGAGAGAGAGAGAGACTCAAGTTAAAAAATAAAACACACACGTACACAGACACATGTTGCTACAAAAGATAACCAACTTCAAACACTGGAATCACTATCCAGAAGCAACAGGGTGTTACAGGTAAAGGATTAGAAGAGAAATAGCATGAATAAATGAAAGTTTAGCTGTAGGGTTTAGCAAAGCTATGATCATCACAAAATGATACAGCAGCGGCATGCAACATAGGGTAGATAAATGGCATCATAAACACATTGCCATATGGTTTGCTTTCTTGCAATATTCAACAGTAAATTAAATTACAGTACATTTATATTAAAACTAATCAACCACGGCTCTATCTGAACTAGAAAGTGCTCAGTAGAACTCAACAATATGTGTTGAAGATTAAATAGTAGGTAGTGGTTGGCAGCAAGGCTGTAGATGGTTACATTTACATGCTTTTCAAAGATGACGGGCAGTTTCACAGGAGATGATAATGGTAATGAAAATTGTTGATCCTGAAGGAGTCGAACTCTGGTATGATAAATGAAACCCATATGGTGTAGCCATAAGGGGCTGCATTGATAGATTCAGTTGCTTTACGGTGTGGATAGAAGCTCATAACACAAACAGCGACCCCAAAGTTATCACAAACTACTTCGTACTCACAGCAGTCAGAGTTGGAGGATGTCCTGAGCGGTTACAGGCCGACCCAGGTTCGAAAAATTGGCATGTTGAGGATATGCAGCTCAGACAATTTTTCAGATGTTCAGAGATCATGGACATCTCTCAGGTGCTTCTTAGACAGAAATTCGATGCACTTCTTTTTCCTCAACCTTATAAAGGTATAGCAACGTTATAGCCAAAACTTGACACACCTTAGAATAAATGGAACATGGAAAAATGCTGCTAAATCTATGTATGTGTCTGTGTGTGTGTGTGTGTGTCTGTGTGTGTGTGGAGTGTGATAAGAGAGTAGGAGGTAAGGTTTAATGAACACAGGGAATGGGGTAGGAGTTATGTCCTACTGTTATAAGTTAAGAGTGTCAAAGGCCAAGATATCAGATCTACTATTTCAAATAAACAACTGTTTCCTGTGTGGAGGAACAGGAGTTTGGAGCGAGGTGTTCATACATTTATATTTTATTGCAGGATGAACTCAATGATGTTGTGAAAACCTGGAGCTCCCACCAAATTAGACCAGGCGAGGTCAAGGTGTGACTGGAGGACATCCCATTGTAATGCTCACTATGCCTCAAATTCATGGTGCAGGGGAAGACAGGCTTGACCCAGACGAGGTAGCTGTTTGCAAGGAGGAGTGCACACCGAGGGGCCTGAACCCCTGGGATGAAAACTGTCTTTGAACTCTGCGTTCTGACAAAAATGATTGGAATGCTCCTGAAGATGCATATCATGCAGCTGAACTGTACACTTGCTTAAGAAATGAGATACTACAGAATATCTGTGTGGACATGCAACACGATTTTGCATGAATAATGCAATTCAAGGTTCCCTCCTTTAACATAAACATAACTTAACAAGAAAAAGTAATGTTAGTTCTCCGCTTATTATTTATGCATTAGCTCTGTGCCTAATAATTAAAATCCGCACTGGATATGGTGTCTAGTGGCAGAAAAAAAAATTCTCTACAAGTACAATATATGAAAAATATGTAATGCAAAACTCCATAGCATAAACAATTCAGAACAAAGCTCCCTGTACACAAAGGACTGGCAAATGTCCCAAATAAAAAAGAACTATTTTATTATCCTTCATAATGGATAGAATCCCCATGATTCCACTTTTGTAATGTAATCAAAAGTGAACATACTGTACATTCCCCTGTACACAACACACAGTATTTGAAGCATGTGTGGGAACAATTTTGTTTGTGTGTTATGGAAGAATTGGGCTTCTGCATCAACATGTCATATCTGTTCAGATGTAACCATACACCCACACCCACACCCCAGAAATCTAGAAAAAAAAAATCTTCATGTTTTCAAGATGCAACAGATGTCTCTGACACCATAATTCGTTACTACACAATGTCCACCACCCAGATGTTGCTTTCCAAGGTGGCATTGAATTCGGCATTGAGTGCAGAATTCAGGAAAATGGTCATAGCTGTCAGGGAGTTCTAACATAATTCCACAGGTATGACCGATTGAGCTCCACCTCAGTGTCACTATCGAATCAGAGCTTGTGCACTATCTAAAACATTTTCCAAGCTTGTTTTCATCAAGTTCTCTTTTCAGGTAGATGGCAACCTCTGTTTGCTTTGAAGTCATTCCCTTTGGAAACTTTAGGATTCCTGCCAATGTTTTGGTGTTGCTTTCAGGTCGCAGTATATTTTGGTCATTTCCCCACACCTCAGTGATCTCCCTCCCGCAATCAATGACAAACACTGGTTTTTGCACCAATTCCTTCTGAGATATCTCATCAATGATGGCTGGCAGCGTTGTAACAGGGACTCTCCTATATTCATCGCTGTCAAGCACTTCAGTTCAGTTCAATGGAATCAATACAAGTGAAGTCATCTAGGGCTTGACTGAGGATATCTTGCTCCTGGCAGCTCATAAAGTGTAGAAAGTTTGTCCTCAGGTCTCTGTGCACTGACCCAAAAAGCATCTCCTCTTAAAAGGGCGGAGCAAGCTTGATTGGCAGGTGTGGCAATCTTAAAATCCTTGAAATCCATCTTTCCAGGTATCAACACTGAAATCATGTCTGAGGAAAGGCACTTTCAAGGTTGTTCCAAGAGTGCAGTGTTCATAAAACTTTGTCCAGAAACTAGTGTACACATCCCCAAGAACCCCTGACCCATTACCCTTTTCCACTGAATTGTCAGGGAGCGGACATCTCACTGTCAATATTCTGCAAAGAATCTCAGGGTCAGAAAATGTCTCCATCACCTCATGGAAACTCTTTGAGTGGTGTATAGCCAAAACAAGTGTGGGCAAAGCATGATTAGTGTGTCGCTAAAATAATACAGTCTGTATCTACAGACAAGGGCATGGGATTACTAATGGCACTGACCAATATGCAGCAACATGTTCTGCACAGTGCACTGCAACAGTGAGCACCTCTGGAAAGGAGTCTGTAGGCTCGTCTCTGTTACCAGGTTGCTCATCTCTGCTCAGCGTGAACTCATGACAGTGAACCAAACTCATTAATATAAATACCTTGGTCAGCTTCATCACTCAAATTTTCATTCAGCACCTCTTTTGGTCATGTTGCTATGTACACTTGCAAAATGGGGAGCAGTGTTCTATATGGCTTTGACTGAGAGGGCTTTGGGGCGAGGATTTTGCTTGAAGTCTCAAACATCAAATTCAAAGTTTGATTCATGACCTTTGCTTTATGGTCCATCTGGGAGGACTAAAGCCTTTCCTTCCTTTAATATGTCATCAAAGCTTGCCTGAATGTTAACTGAACCCTCTCTTGCCCCCCACCTTGCTTGCCCAAAAACTGTTGTGTTATTTTGTCTTCAGTGTCAACCCATCATTTTGCTCTACTACTTGATGTTTGTGGCTCCTTCTCTTTGCGTTCTTTTTCTCTTCTGCTTGAGTTTCTCTCTCAGTTTCACTGTGAGGAGAGGGCCTGGTGCCAGAGAAAAAAAATTGTACCGAGCAATCCTGTCTCCATAAGAAGGCAGGTAATTGGCCAGTTGTGCATCTTCCATAGGCAGGATGACTTAGCGTGCAGGAGAATCACAGAAACAAGCTTGTATTTTAGAACTGTACATTAAAACTGTTATGTCTGAGGAAGAGGAAAATCGGTACAAGCTTTCAGGTCAGTGATTATCATGACCATTAAACTGGGTCAGACTCAATACTCAGAAAAATCCATCCAAAATATCTTTGTCCTGTGATCCAGGTGGACAAAACCAAAGCTATGGATCTTCTTGATGCTGCTGAAAATACTCCCTCTCTCCATGAAATGTCTCACCAAGTATCATATTATTCAGGTAACCTTTGACCTATAGATTTTTTCTCGAAACACAATTTTATTCTTGTAACATCATAATTTTGTTCTCGCAACGTTATAACTTTATTCTCAAAAAATGATGACTCATTCTTGTAATATTGCAACTTTAATCTTGTAAAATAATGACTTATTCTCATAATATTACAACTTAATTCTTGTAAAATTATTACTTTATTCTCGTAAAACTGAAACTTTATTTTCGCCAAATTATTACATCTTCTAGGACTTTTCTCATAGTAGTAAGACTTCACTTTCGGGATCTATTATTTATCTATTTTTTAACTGTGTCCCTAAACTATTGTCGTGACAAGGGTGCCAAATATGCAATGCTAAATTACAGGGAAATGGGTATATAAATATGCAACACATCTAGATTTTTATTCTTTTGTTGTAATGGCACAGCAATGAAATTTTCGTCTTAGCTTTGAAAGTTTCACTCATCTGTGACGAGCTGAACACATGGATACAGAGTGTGTGAAATTGTAAATGGAAGTAGTCCTGCCTTCGGTGACATTTTCAGGTGAATCAACGTGCAAGACTGAAATAAGAGGTCAGGTGCAGTTGTCTGAACACTTGGTGTCAGAGAAAGTGTGTGACTGCAATAGTCACTGCAGTCACATAGTGTTGATTGTATGGTTACACAGTCCAGGGGAATATAGTGAGATATTGTGAATATTTTTCCATGTGAGCCCAGGAGTTTCTGGGCCCTTGGTGGTCCCAGCAGGGCAGTTGTGTGTGTTGCTGCATTGTTACCAGTGTGCCTAGAAACTCCAATCACTTACAGAGATAGCCTGCATTACACATTTTTTCTCCCTGAGTAACAAATCCACTGTGAATCACTTCATCTGTTGCCAAGCAGTTGACACAACTACAGGGTATTTGAAAAATGACTTAACGCAGGACACTGTATAGATAACGTTTCACTTGGCCCTTCTACAAATCATCTGTTAAAGTGAATAAATTTCATATTTGGCGACTGCGGCAGTTCCTTTGCCGTAAATCTCCTAGCAACGGCAGATTGAATTTTGGTCTTTCTTGGCACTAAGAATAACTTCTTGGTAATTGCCTCCACAGTGAACAAGTTCTGCGTGCAGATTGCCAAGTGCTCAGCAAAGAGCAGGAATGGATAATTATGGGTCAATTTATGGCTTTTAATAATGCTCCAAATGAGCTCCACCCTGGGTTTCAGTTTTTATTGGCATTCTAATAAGAGCTACTTTACTGCTTTTTCCCCTAATGGTAGTCTGAATAAGCTCCATTGCTCTCTTTTCCCGAGCCACTATTCTGCTATTATTATGTGATTCTGCTCATCAGCAGCCTTTTCTCTATTAATTGCCTGCCGGACACTGAAAAGCCAGGAAACTATATGAATGATTACAAGACTCAAATGAAAGCTTTCCTCATATCTTAACAATAACTCACAGTATGGTGGGATTTGAGATCAAATGCCATTGTCGTGTACCACTATATATTATGGAATCGATGTGGCTGTATTAATTTTACACAACAGCAACATTCATTTGGAAAAGAATGCAAATAAGAATGTGCCTTTGGTCAAAAACACATTTTCATTTAAGAAATGTGTTCCTATCATCTAAAAATGAGGAATGGAAAGTCAAACATGAGAGTGGGAAAAAGGAGAAACCAGAAGCCCTTCTTGGGTGGGAGCTGTCAGCAGAGGTGATAAATTGTCATAGCTGCGCCAGAAATATGAGAGTAACAATGGCACTAAAGGGAGATGGTTGTGAATAAGTGTAAGAAATGTCCATTGGGTCCTTTAAGTGCCTATGTTAATTGAATCCAAAGGCCAAATCTCGGCTTTCCCACATTGTGCATGATTTTCCATGAATCTCCCTGTTTTGTGTGGGCAAGTGTGTGCGTGTCTGTTTGTGTGTGTGTAGGTGTGCATGTGGTGTTCAGTAAATGTTTAAAGCGGCAGCTTGTTCAGTGGTGGTATGCTTGCGCTTGCGTTGAAATGAAAAACATTATTCTGCAGTCAATATCTCATTTTCCTGTTTTGCCAGGTAGAACAAAAGGGAGAAAATACTCCAACAGTCTTCCTCACCGCCTAGGTGTTATTAGAAACTGTGGAAATTGCCTCTATCTCACTGTCTCTCTCTCTCTCTCTCTCTCTCTCTCTCTCTCTCTCTCTCTTAGCATCCATCTTTAACAGACCTTGCTACCTGACTGTATTACTTGTAGCTGGGAGCTAACAATAAATCTATTTGGCTCTTAATTGATTAGAAGTCTTCAACTGACTAATCTGAGAGTGCACTTACCACACTCAGTTTACCCTCAAACAGGTCACCCTGGCCTGGGGTTCAGTCGCATAAAATTAACCAGACACATTTACACATACATATTAATTTCTAAATCCAGGTGCAACTGTGGGACTCCCTCAGGCTCTTGGCATTTACTTTACCAAAACAAAACCTGAATGACAAACTGAACAAAATGACAAAAACAGGTGAAGTAGCCATAGTTTCTCCACTTGCTGCTCCTGTGTGTGTGTGTGTACGTGTGTGTGTGTGTGTGTGCCTGCAAATGGATGCTGCTATGCATGGTTGTGTTTGCCTCTGTGCCTATGCACTATACAGTATGTGTACTAGCACGCATGTATGTGATTGTGTATATATGTGGGAGTGTGTGCAGGGCAAAGTGTCCACTTATAAATTATAGACTGAAAGAAAATATGTATTGAGGTGGAATGGATCGGTGAGGCGAGACATTAGTATTTTTGCCCTACTTTCCCTCCAGCTTGTTAAAAGCAATTGTCTGGACAATCTGTCACCCAGTCTGCAATGGCTCCCCTACTGAGGCCTCGGCAACGCACATATGCACAGACACACGCTCATGCACACACACACACACATATACATGCATGCACAATCAAATATACAGATGTGTAGATGCAAATAAACAAAACACCCACCCGAAAATGACATACACAAACAAACACATACACATGTTGGTGTTTGCAGACTGGCCCTGCGACCCAACAGAAATGAAACATGTCGTTTCCTTCATCCTGCATTGCATTCTCGACTCTCTCACGAAACTTCACAGAGGAAATTAGAGGGAATCGAGAGAGAAGGCGACATGAAAAGACAGAGGAGGTGACCTGATTTTAACCAAATGGAACATCTTCGTCCCGCGCCATCTTGTAGGCGTACCAGCTGCAAAGGAAACCAATTCTATAGTGGGCTGTGATGTTGAGAGGGAGGATTTTCTCCTCACAGATTACAGATATTTTGTCAACATGAATGCATTAAATATGACACCAGCAGCACATGTATGTGTCTTTGGGTGTTAAGCATACAGATGAGAGTGATGAGTGTGTCAGCACTGTCATTCATCATGCTGTTATGTTAGAACTGTGGTTATGGATCTCAATAAACAAGCACAGTCATACCTTTGAAAAAAAAAGCCCACTCTGTAGATTACACTTCAAATGCTATGGCTTTCTGCCATTATAATTTCATCCTCCATATGTCTCAAGAACTTTTTTATGTATCATCAAACTTTTTCAATGTTTGAGTCCTTAAAAAGCACTCTGTAAGAGAAGAAATACTCCATAGCTTTGCATGAAACTTGATGAAAGATTGGTCATGGGCCAGCAGGGGAATAAATAACTTTTTGGCCAATCAGCCTCAAATGAGTGTGGAAATGGGTGGGGCATAACAGAAACAGGGTCATGGCATCCACATAACAACATGAAACAAGTGGGACACCGGGTCATGACAGTGACAAAATTTCAAGACTCATAGGGCCTCATTCACTAATATGGGCGTGGAAATGTTCTTACTTTGCGCACAAAATAAGTGCATACGCAAAATCACCGTGGGATTCATGACGCCTGCGTACCGACCAATTTTGTTCTCACCACCTTGCGTATGTTTGTGAATCAGGATTGTTCTAAACCGACAGGCGCGTGCTTGCAATTTGTGATTAGCATACTACCACGCCCCCATTTCTCCATATAAGGAAACTGCTTGCCTAGAGTTGATTCATGAATGAGGGAAGCGGTTACGTGAGGAGAGAAGTAGTAAATTTCAGTTTGTTAGAAGCGATGGCGCCAAGAAGCAAAAAAACAAAAGAACTATACAACCACAGAAATCGAAACAATTGTGTCTGAGGTGGAAGCCAGAAAAGGAAAATACTTTTCCAGAGTATTTCCTCGGGAACGACCATGGTAAAAAAAAAAAAAAAAAAAAAATGATGCTTGGACTGCAATAACTGAGGCTGTCAACGTAGTATCCCCGGAGAAGCACACTGTGGTCCAGGTGAAAAAAAGTGGTTCGACATAAAAGTTGATGCCAAAAAACGCAGAAGAAAAAAAGGAGACTGGTGGAGGGCAAGGTCCACCTGATGTAACGCCACACAGTAGCAGTTTTTGACATGGGCGAAGCGGGCAGCCGCCCGGAGTAGATGGTAGAAGTAGTAACCGGGAAGGGCACAAGGCAGTAATTTCGCCAAGGGCGGCAACATACAGTAGGCAGAACCGCCACTGACGCCACAGGATGAGAGACTAGCAGCAATAATTGGACAAACATCCATTCATGGAATGTGTCCACAAAATGAAGGTGAAAGTGATGACATCCAAGGAGAACCCCAAGGTAATTGTACTGTTATATTTGCAATTATGTGTGTTCCTAATGAACAGGCACAGTCAATCTGAAAAACATTTTATTCAAATGAAAATGGCAAATCCGTTTGCAACAATTTAACAACTTAATAACTATCACAATGATGAGGGTGAAAGTGTGTCAATTTCATGGTTATTTAATACATTTGGCCAATATATTAGTATATTAATGATTTTTAAAAAATTTAATTAAATCTCTTTTTAATGAATGTGGTTTTATATACTCTGCATGTACTTAAAAGATGTGTATTTGCATTTTCTAAGTCAGTTTGGCCTTCCTCATTTGTGCGTATACATGGTCTGAGGCAGTTCTAAATTTGTTCACAGAATAAGAACAAATTCGGGTAAGAAAATATTGATGAATCCCGGATTTGTGCGTCAAACGATCGTACACACAGTTTAAGCACAGATTTGTGTGTACGCACTGTTTGTGAATGAGGCCCATTGTCTGGAAGGAGCGTGTTCTGTGACAGCAACTTTGCCAAAATTGGGCCTTAGCTCAGTCAGGGCTGTAGTTTCCAGACATGTGTTGGTAAGCCGGTGGGAAGGTTAGTCATGGGTCACATTAATTCAAATGCAGCCAAAGTATTTGGGCTAGCTGATGGTATATATTTAGATGTTGGTTTGCACCCTGCTATTAAGACAGAAAAAAAGAGAGCTGGTCAAGAGTATACATTTTTCTGTCCTCCGTGAGAGGATGCAATTAAGGAGGTGAGAAGGAAAGAAGCAAAGCAATTTTAGGTAAATGGAGGCCGGCACACTCACACCCAGACTTCTACACACACAAACACACATTGCCTGCAGCTAAAGCTGATAGGCTGAGGAAGATGTCCAGCAGAGGATGTCTCCACAGATCCCCAGCCATTGACATTTTATAGAACATTTTAATTAACAAATGATACACAAATTGGAGTTGATTGCTAATATTTTGCAAGCATAGAAAAAGTAACAACCACAAGCAACAGCACAGTGGATGGAGTATATTCCATGTGTACCTACTAGTGAGAGGATGCTAATTGTATGTGTGCATGTGGTCAGTGTATGTAGCGGGTGTGTTCTCTCTCTCTCTTTTTTTTTCTTCTGTGAAATCAAACAACTATTGATGTTCTTTTTCTGCAAGACAGCAAAAGGAATTTCTACCAGACAGCAAGTTCCCAAAGATTTTGTTTCTCTCTTCCCGTTTTTAAAACAAAATCCCGCTAAGACGACAGATTCAGAGCAGACGTAAAGCCTCTTACAGAGTCCCCTTTAGCCGTCAACTGTACTGACACACCAGGATCAGATTTAACACCACCCTCAATTTTCTCAGCCCTTCAAGAAAGGTGAGATATGACTGTCGGGCGTTTCTCTACCGCCCCTTTGTCTCGCCAGAGATCAAAAGAGAACCAGACAGGTACTGTGTGGTAAAAAGACACATAAAAGGCTCAGTGCTCGAAGGCACTACTGTTCTCAAGAACGCGTTCTGTTTTGGGGAAAGAGCAGCGAACGTGGCTTTACTTTGTGGCTCCACCTTGCCACCAGAGTACTCCATATTACTTCCCAATCAGTGATGCAGTGCTAAATAAAAAAGAAGACAAACTTAAAAATACCAATGTTTCCCCCCCTTAGGACCCTGTCTTTATTATTTTGTGGAGCCTCTTAGGGTAAAAGGACAATTTTCACAGCAAAAAAGCTCAGCTGTTTCACAACCAGTTTCAATGCTATACCATAGGTGGACTTTAGTGCCTTCAGACCCACACATAACCAATTTGGTGAAATTATACTGAGTCACTTTGATTTTGTGGACCCCTCTGAAAATTAGCATGACAAATGAAGACTTTTTAACTGGTCTAAAATAAATCTTGTTCCACCTCATCATGGCAAAACAACCTTCTAACTGACAGTCATTACAAGGAGAGTGCCTTTTTCTACTCTCATGGCTGTGGACTTTATTAAATTTGAATGGGGATTCAACACTCTTACATTTTAATTATACTGAGGCCATAGAAATAAAATTGTAAAAAGTTTGAGTTAGCCTTTGAGTTAACCTTGTTGTGAATATTAGGAAAAGTTAACATTTGTAAGCTGGCTTGGAACGCTGGGTCTTAATTTTTTTTTTTTTTTTTTTGGGAGGTGGGGGGCGTGTAAATACTGTAGCGTACAGCTGAATCAAGGACGGTCAGTTCAGGCAGAAGATAAACTCTCAAACCAACACCACACAAACAATATTTCTGGTCTCAGTGTATACTGGGAAATGTGGATGGCAGCTAAACACTACATTAGTCCAGCTGCTAAGATTTCATGTGAGGTTAGATCTCTCAGTGACACTGGATGCACGGTGTAAATCAACAAAGAGTCTGAGCCTGAAAACTAGTCCGGGGGAAATGTGTACACTTGTGTTCAATCAAACTTTTAGGAATCTGAACGCCAGCCTGAGAACCTTTAACCCAATTTAGATGCCAATGCAGATGCCACTATTTCTGTGGAAGACGCTGTCAAATGATGTGAGGCCTTCCCCACATCAAGGGCTTACATCTTACACCAGAAGACAGAAGATTTGCATTATCTTCTATGTTAAAATCATCATCATTAAAACTGTATTTAACAAAATGAATGTAGATTGTTTGTAAGATTTCCCTGTAATTTATAGATGGATAGATATATATTTAAATATATTGAAAACGCAATGCAGCAAATTAATAAGAATCAAATGTAAAAGTTTGTTCGGTGTGTGTATTTCCTTCACTTACTTTTTCTGTTTCTTTTTGTCTTTGTTGCTTTGAATGAGAAAACGAATGCAAATAAGCCTTTGAGGGTGAAAAACACCCAGAGTGCACTCCATTACATAAAGATTTATCCTCGCCTCGTGTCACGCCCTCAGCTCCTGGGTAAATGGTCACAGAAAAAGAGAATAGATCTTGGGAGAAAAGGCAAGTGAACTGTGTCCTGTAAATAGGAACGTAGTAACACAAGCCGTACTCTAATGACGTTTGGTTCTGCCACACAGAATTCCCTCCCTACCCCTCAGATTATTTTGAAACTTATTTTTTCTCCACTTAGAAATACTGATGAAACATACACAATCAAAGAAAGGAAATGTTAATGGGTATTTTGTCTAAACTGTAAACCCCTCACGATCCATGTAAACTCCATGTAGAGCACCGCTTTTTATTATTTTTATTTTTGCAACTTGGGTTAGGCAGTGATTATGTAGGCTATTAGACATCTCCCTGATAATTAACAAAAGTTTAATATTCTTTTCGTATCCCTTCATTACCATAGCTGTAAGACGAGTGTGGAAAATAGACAGAGGCTTTTAATATGGCTGAGTATAAAATCCTCCAAGAGAAATTCCATGGCAACCCACACAAACACAGTTCACATCAAAGATTAATTCAGAATGAGTGACATGTCAAGGATTTCCCATCACTCTCTGGAGATTATATCACCTCACTCATTTCATTATGAAAAAAACAAAAAAACTAGCAGCCAGACCCTTGTGTCTTAAAAAAAAAGAAGTAACTTTAACCTGAGATTAATAAAGAAATCTAAAATAAATAAATATGTTACACAAAATAGGTCATCAATTAACTGTTTCAACAAAAGATGTATACAGAGACTGGACGTCCCTCATGTGTAGAATATTTTTTCCCTCTTGCTTGTGCCGGATTCAAATTGTCTTTTCATCGCTGTGTCTTCACTTGAGCTGCTGCCCGGCTCTGAGCAGTGATTGGTCAGATGTTGACTGTCAATCATCACGGCGATGCAGGCGGTAGATGACAGACCTCAACCGACTTGACTTGGAGTCATGAGCGATGGCCCGGGGGCCTCACAAACTGCTCACACCCAAGATACTGTGGTGTCAGCTCTCTCATCCCTCCCAATGAATTACTCAGTCAGTGAGTCATCGGTCGGCCAGTTTACAGCAGTTTACAGCAGCTCCACTCATCCACAACATTTTGCTGCTCTTGGATACTACTGAAGACTAAAGACTTCTGTGATAATTGGCCACAGGTTTGCACATTGACCATACATGGTCCAGCCATATACCAGGTTTAGACCTCGTCTTGTCTCTACACATTTCTGATGGGCTTATATGGGCACATCAGGTATCTTCCCTCAGGATTTCTGCATTCAGCACTTACCTGTGTATCTTCCAGGCACTTCTTATGCAACGACAGAGACAGGAGACATTTAGACTCTTTTAACTATACAGAACATTGTTAATTAAAGCGGATAACTTCTGAAGGTAGAGTCAGCAAAGGGAGGATGATGCATACATAAAATGCATTCTTGGCAAAACGAAATGCATATTATGACGACTTATGGCTCCTGGCCGCTCATGAAGACAAACCATGTGGAAATGCAAGTGATTTACGTATGGATAAATGTGCTATCTGATGCCAGCATCCTTCCCGGTCTCCCTTTTTCTAGAAAGTGTCGCCCACAGTACAGGCAAGTTGCCACCGTGACAGATATGCACTAACCCTTTCTCAAGAGTTCAGGACAAATCAATGTCAGAAATGAATCTGGCAAAATCTTACACCAAAGGCAACACAAATAGGGTGATTATCCACTGTAAATATTTATTGCATTAGTGCAGTTTTGAAGTTAAATTTGACCTAAAATGCTGCACTGTGAGATGAAGTGGTGTGTTTCGCAAGCTGTTGTTGATCAGGACATGGATACCCAAGGTTTTGGTGCACGTTAGCATCAACTGATTTCCTATGGAAGACTATAAGTGGAGATTTGCACAGACTTGAATCATGTTGCACAAGCTGTATGGGGTAATTTTGCTGTCTTTTTTTTTTTTTTTTGGGCTTTTTTTGGAACTCTAAAAATAGGAATCCATCAATTTCACTTGTTCCGCAGATTGCTCCAGAGTTGCACTAGCTGCCTCCCTCTGTGTTGTATGGACAAGGACACTTCACCTGCCACATTTCATCTGCACCCTCTATTGGCACAGGGGTGAGTAGATAATCGGTAGTAATTACTCAGTAGTAGCTTACGTGTTGTTAAAAATACATGCACGCAATCTCTTTTCACAGGTACAAGTCATTATGAGTGATATTTTGTTCACAGTGATTATGATGAGTAGTTAATCCTGCTAACCATCTTCGGGGTGGACTAATACCCAACATTTTACTGTAGATCCACTGTGCTGCAAACGGACACAGACTTGGCTTCTTGAGGCACTATAACCTCTATTACAAATATCCTTTCCTCGGGAGAAACCAGACCCCCATCACCACTATACTCATATGCAGCAACAATATCACCACTAATATGGTGCCATGTTTAAGTACCAATCAGGAAAAAGGTATAATACCCATTACTACAGTTCTTATAAAACTACACATCTTCATTTAGTTAAAAAAAAAAAAAACAGCACCAAATTTGTTTTGGTCTACTTGCCAGCTTGATAAGACAGGCCAAAAGACAATATTTACCCATCTCCAAAGTCAAAATCAAAGGCTCAGTCCACTCCATGGTGTAA
>OMLB01027309.1:0-17838 GCA_900302555.1 Myripristis jacobus | reverse complement strand
AGAACAGCTGAACTTTGGGGTTAATCAGAGGCACTTTAAATGATGGCAGGTGTGTACTGACTCCTATTTAATATGAGTTTGAATGTGATTGGTTAATTTTGTGCACAGCCACATTCCCAGTTATAAGAGGATGTGCACACTTGTGCAACCACATTATTTCAGTTTTTTATTTTTATTTCCTCCCTGTAAAAGATTTCATTTAGTTTTTCAACTGAGTTGTACAGGTTATAGGTCACATTAAAGGTGGAAAAAATTCTGAAATGATTTATCTTGGTCTCATTTTTTTACATGACAAAAACCTGGCATTTTAAGAGGGGTGTGTAGACTTTTTATATCCACTGTATGGCTGGTCTGACTCTTCCCCCAAGTCATTCATGGCATAAATACTCTGTTCTCTCTCACAACAAATCAACGCCACGGACAAAACCACATGCACCGCTGCACAACAGACAGAAACAGCCTTAAAGGTGTGTTCAAACATAACACTGCCTGTCATGCTCTTAGGCAACATCCGTCCAGTGAAGAGTCGCTCCTGGGTTGTCACAGTGTGCGTGCTGCTGCTGTGTGTTCTCCTCTTGGCTGGCATTGCAGGCCTTGTGGTCCACTGTGAGGAACTTTGTGGTTTGCAAAATTACAAGGGTTGATTTAAATGAGAGCCTTTCACCTCAACTGATAAAAACATGGAGTAAGAATGTTGTTTTTTAGTGAAGCAGGCAAATTACAAGAGCCATATTGACTTCAGGGCTCCTCAGGATGGAAAAATCCTCTGGAC
The DNA here is from genome assembly GCA_900302555.1 of Myripristis jacobus. Taxonomy (NCBI): domain Eukaryota; kingdom Metazoa; phylum Chordata; class Actinopteri; order Holocentriformes; family Holocentridae; genus Myripristis; species Myripristis jacobus. The sequence continues at coordinate 17,066 of OMLB01027309.1, read as the reverse complement.
GTTGTTACTTCGCAGGCCAGCGAGATTTCTTACAGTGTTCTTCAGTGTTTTTTCAACATCTTGCGCCATATCAGTGATCTGTTATGTGACGTTTTTTTTTAAAGTGACACTTTGAAAAAATTTCGCTTTGTCTGCACTAGCAACTCCACAGCTTCAGCAAGGCACTGCTTGGCCTTTTTCATCACTGCCAACAAATCTCCACAAACTAGGCACACTGGCTTGCTTTTTACTTCAACAAAAATAATTCAGCAAAAACTATTTTCTCCATGACAAGCACACTGCTGGAAGGGAGCACCTGGAAGGACGTGTTAGTCTATGCTCTTTTCTTTTATGTCAGAAAAAAGTAATTGTAGTTTTTGTGTTTATGAATTGTCTCCCAGGCCAGATCGCACAGTCTTGCAGGCTGCTGAGTTTCCCTGCCCCTGGTCTAAAGAGTTCTCACTTAAATCAACCCTCAGCAACAGTACGTTGTGCCACTTTGAGCATCTGTTTCGCCTGTTTAATTCTACTTCAGGTCCACAGCTTTTGTTGATTTCTGCGCAGATAAAAACGTGGAAGGCAGCTTGGAGGAGAGGCTGCAGATGTGTCGTTTAGCCTCGTCTGCAGACAGAGATAAACTGCAGAGCCACAACAAGACCTGGGCCGAAAAGAGAAAGCAGACTTTGGTTGAGCTCAGTGAGTAAATAGCCATGTCGTGTGTGTCTTTGTGTCTGCATGTGCCTGTGTGTATGTGTGCATTTAGATTTTAGCCAAAATTCAATACAGCTGAGTATCACAATATTACTTTTACGAGGGAGTAGAGAATCAACAGGGGTTGATTCTCTACTCCCTCATGTTTATTGTTTGTGCACTTCATTTTCATATATGATATCTACTTTTTAGTGCGTGGTGTGAAGTAAGCATTTAGAGCTAATTGTGGAATGGGAGTTTTGAATTTCACTGTTTTGAGTCTGTTTGTCACCCAGATTATCATGTGATATGCTGTGTATTTATTTGTCAATCCAGGTTTTACATAGTAAGTTGTATTTAAACCTCTATTTTTGACATTTTCTGTCAATTCTGTATTTGCATTGTGACACAAATCACATTATGATGTGTGTATCAGGATATGTATTTTGACGCCCTTGCCTTTGCCAACATTTACATTTGCATGCATGTATATTTGTGTACAAATGCACTTGTGCTTCAGTTTGGCACACACACTTAATATCCTCTACCCTTGTAACTGTAAAGCACATTTCATTGTTTGGAAGGTGCTGTATAAGTAATGTTTGATTGACTGATTGTTCCAGACCGTTTCTGTGAAGCTGGATGTAAATCCTTCAACAGCAGTTTTTACTACATTTCTACAACACAAAAAAGCTGGGAGGACAGCAGACGGGATTGTTTAGCGAAAGGAGCAGACCTCGTCATCATCAACAGTGAGGAAGAGCAGGTGAAGGAAAAACTTGTTTGTTCCCAGGCTGCTGTTTGACTTCAAACTGTCCTTTAAACTCTCACATTCCCACATCCACATTCTCACACTTTGTCTGTATTTGTCTTTTAATAAATCCAACAGAAATTCATCAATTCCTTCAACAAGGTCATCTGGATTGGTCTGAGCGACAGGGATGAGGAGGGGACCTGGAGATGGGTGGATGGCACATTTCTCAACAGCACAAAGTAAGACATTATCCGTCGTTCAGTCCTATTTAATAACAGTGGATTGTGTATCTTATTTTCCATCCAGTACATTTGACTCCTGTCTGCTCTTCAAACAGGTTCTGGCCAAAAGGTGAGCCCAGTGGCACTCATGGAAGTGTGAAGGAGGACTGCACTGATGCTTTTTGGTTTACAGACTTATACAGCTGGAATGATGACGCTTGTACCACAGCACGTCACTGGGTCTGTGAAAAACTCATTGACTTGTAGCATTATTTGTCATTCTAAATAAGGACAAATCATGAAGTATACTCAATGCCAGCATTTTCTTTGTTTTTTCACAAAAAGACTGCTCCTCTTTTCTCCCATCTTGACTCAAAACCAAAAGTGACAGTGTTTTTGTTCCCACTAGACTGTGGAACATCTTGCCTGAGGAACCTAGCTCACCTCTTAACCTTAATCTGTTCAGGACCCAATTATCTTCCAAACACAATATAGTAATGGTTGATTTCTACTCTAAATGCAGTCACAAATCATTAGCAATCAAAAAACAGTACTTTAACATACTTAATTTAATGTGTTATTTTTTTCTGTCCATTCCAGTGGATAAAGAATCTGAACAAAAGGAACTACCTAATAGTAAAAATGACAATAAATAGTCTTAAGAGAACTTTTCTTAACCAAAAAAATATATTTATTTATCTTTATTTCATTCATTTTAATTAACAGTTAATGGTTAATTACTAAAAGGATAGTTTATTTTTTCTATTTTACGTAGGGTGTCCCCTGGGCAAATCTATCTACCTACCTGGGTGTTGTTTTATAATAACAATAAGTATGGAATGAATTTGCTTTTTACGTTTATGTTCAATTGGATCTATAAGTATTTGGAAGTAATCAAGACATGATTGAAGTGAAGACTTTCAGCTTTAATTTAAGGGGCTGAACAAAAATATGGTATTAACCTTTTAGGAGTCACAGCCAGTTTTATACATTGTCACTCCATTTTTAGAGGCTCAAAAGTAATTGGACACTTGACTAAAAAGCAGTTTCATGGTCAGGTGTGGCCTATTCCCTCCTAAGAAAATAAAAGGTGTGGAGTGAACACGGTGTTTACCTGCGGCAGTAAGGCTGGAGAGAAGGATAAAGCGATGTACGGCTGGAAGTCCTCTCACTGTATTGCCTTGTGTTGCAGAGCCTTAGTTTAAATTATCAGTGGGAGTCTGGTGCATATGTATCAGTAACATTGCCAAGAATGCTCTTAAAATGGGGCCATAAACATTTAAAGCCTAGTTTTTGTTTTTGGCTTTCATAACTGGAACTCAGAAAAAAAACAACAACAACAACTAAACTGCTTTTAAATTGAGGAACAATAGATCTTGTTTGCATGTGTTTGCATGATGTTGAGGTGGGGTAAACAAGAGGGCAGCTGGTAGTGCTGTGTTCTTTTGTAATACAGTACCAACACAACATCATATAAAGTACAATTATATTCAGTTATTATAATTCAAATATTGTTTGGACCATAAACGATTTGGTGTATAACAGCAGAGGGGGGTGGGCGGTAAAGGCGATGACAGAAAGAAGGCCAGCATCAACCTCTCCTCAACTTGTGGACTACAGCTGAAACTTTCAGACCTACTGTTCTTAACTTGTGCAACTGTACAGTCACACAGCACAGTGTATTAATGTCTTCATGGTGTTATTGCTGGCTACATTAACTCTTTCACCTTGTGGGGAAGGTGCATATGACCTTTTCATTTTGCGCTGTTAAATTCTGATGGACTTGCCAACCTGTTTATAATATTCTCATCAACATCTCACTCTTACATGCAATTAAGCTCGCCAACAGTGGCCGAGGGCAAGATAAGTGGGTGCAATGTATTTTGCAAGAATAACACTATTTACAACAGTCAGTTTCCGCATATTGCCATATTTATTACTTAATATTTTTAATAATGACAATCAATAGTCTCAGCTCTGTGGTTGATATGGGGCACACACATGCCCTCCTGTGTAAGAATGATGATGTGCATGCCTTTTCATGAAGACTGGTATTATGCAAGAGGCTGTTGTTAGTGTTTTAAACATAGAGTGAAAGGGAAACTTATACTGTAGTACAGGTACATTACAGTAATGTAGTGATCACCATCACTTACAAAGGATAACAAAGGTCTTCCAATTCAGCTTTGTGAACATGAGCTCATTGACAAAACAAGCCAATGTCCTCTCCGTTCCAGCTTGGTTCCCCCAAAATCTCATTCACTGTAAACAGAACACTAACAGCAGAAAAGGTAAGGCATCACGTGATGATACTAACCTTACATCTTTAGTCTTTGGTTTCTAGCATTTCTTCATTTATGAGGTGATTTTTGTATTTGTCACTGTTTATTAGTCGATACAAAGCAAGTCACAGGCCTGGAAAGTAACTCAGTGCTTGCCTCATTCTCATACTCATGATTTGCCTGTCTGGTCCCCTGAGTCTGGTAGAAGTGGTTTCCATCCTGCGTGCAAAAAAAACATTTTGGAGAGGTGAGATTGCGGCATCATCAGCTGTGTAATAACTCCACTCATCATGGGCGTTTGCACTTCCATCCATCCATCCATTTTCTAAACCACTTTATCCTCACAAGGGTCGCTGGAGCCTATCCCAGCGCTCAACAGGCGGAAGGCAAGGAAACACCCTGGACAGGTCGCCAGTCCATCGCAGGGCAGACAGACACACAATGACATTCACACACACAGTCACACCTAGGGGCAAGTTAGCTTCTCCAATTCACCTAACCTGCCTGTCTTTGGACTGTGGGAAAAACCCACGCAGACACGGGGAGAACATGCAAACTCAAAGGACCCACAAAGGACCCTGGGTGGGAATCAAACCCAGGACCTTCTTACTGTGAGGCGCCAGTGCTAACCACTACACCACGTGCTGCCCGGCGTGTGCACTTGTGTTGGAGAATGATTCTCACCCCTGTGGCTGGGTGTTCATTAGGTGGTATTTGGCTTGCCTCAGCCTGGTATAAAGCACATTTATATAGAAATGTTTAATAAATAATAAACCATCTGACAAAAAGGGCCAGAAATGACCTTATTTCTTGTGTAGATAATGAATTTTGGCAGGCGGTAATGTATTTTACTTTTGCAGTGGTATTAGTCACTGTGGTGGTGATGACGATCATGGTGTTGCTGCTTTGAGTCATAAGTACATCCTAGGGTAATCTGAGTAGAGGGAGGATTAGGGACATAATTTTATTGTATCACAGGAATTGTGTGTATTCTTTCATATGCACTGCTGGAGATGAACCAGTGGGAATGCTACGTGCCCCACACTGCCCCCTGCTCGCTCTCGCAGCACTTTAAGCAGTGGCGTTTAAGTGGCATTAATAATCCCCCATGACAGAATCAACCTGTGATAGATGAGGTGCACCTGGCAGTTCAGCACCACCAACCTGCCTCCAACTTCGGCTTGGGCATGAGACTTGATCATGTTGAGTGGGTAGAGCATGGCTCCTAGGAAAGCCCCCAGCAGCCCGCTGCAGATGAAATCACTGAGAAGGTGCGTGGCACAGCTTTGGGCTTCTGGGTGGAGCTGCTTCAGAGGGTGCCGCAGGGTAAAGAACAAGGTGTTGCTGGGGCTGTTGCAGAGCTGGATGGGAACCAGGCCATCGTAGCACTCCCACGCACAAGGTATTTGTTTTTAGTTTAGTGGCAGTGAATGTGTTAATGAATGACAATGTTTGCTTGAGTTTTAGTCTAATACAGCCTAAAAGTAAGCAGTACCCCAGTCCAAATTCAAACTCACTCAATAGACAATAACTCACTTTTACTTTTCACTGAAACTTGCAAACTTAACACAATCAGTTAGCTATTGTTAGATGGTGGTCAGTAGGCTAATATTTTTGGGTACATGTGTGTATCTATAGGCAGGCCAGGAATGCATGGTACATTAATGACACATTCCAACATTAGTAAAGGCTGCCAAGGACTGGATTGGTGCTATTTGTAAACGTCACCTAGAGAGTTCACCTTGACTCTTTATATATTTGAATGAATTTCATTGTTCACAGAAAAGAAGCAATAAATCAAAATGAGTAAAAAGAAATTTAATTATAAATAAATAAATAAAATTTGCTTCCAACATTCAAACAGCATTCAAAATTATTGAACATATTGTCATGGGCTGCGATGGACTGGCGACCTGTCCAGGGTGTTTCCTTGCCTTCCGCCCGATGAGTGCTGGGATAGGCTCCAGCAACCCCCCTGTGACCCTTGTGAGGATAAGCGGTTTAGAAGATGAATGAATGAATGAATGAATATTGTCATGGGCTACCTTAAATGCCTTCATTAGCCACCAGGGAGCAGCAGACTGCCATTATGGAAACCCCTATTTTACACCATTACATGAAATACTGCAGTTACTATCATCACAGTAGAATTTTGGAAGCTTGTTACCTGCCTGGGCACTAGCAAAAGTACATGCCAGCAGCTCTGACACTCCTTTCGGGAAAAACAAAACACAGGATGAGTAGTCATAACTAGGGTGGCACCAGGTGATTGATTATGAGACAGTTTTATGAGGTTAGGCAGGATTGGTGTTGCAATCAAACTGCTCGCACAGAAAAACACCAAACATCAACACAAATCAAAGCATGATGAATGCTGAAGGAATCCACCTCACACCTCATTGTCATCAGTTATGCAGATGTCACATATTTTAGGTATTACTGAGCTGGTGAAGCTTTAATGCTAGGAGGACTATGTCCATATTAGGAATGCAAACCTTGCAGTCTGAAACAAATTACTTGTTTACTACTTTGCTCTCCAAGGTAATGTACCTGGTGACTGAACCCGAGAAAACAGAGCAGAGTTATGTAAAACAGAAAACAACATAAACAGCCTATGCCAGCTGGGCAAAGGGTGGGTTCCATTCCATTTCACAGAAGTCATCCAATAAAAGGAAGCGCAGGCCAAATTTCTGTTGTTCTTGGATAACAGTGTATAGGTGCTGTTCATCAACTGAACTGAATGTCTTCCAAGTGACTTGGACTGCAGTTGATACATGGCTATGCGGGTATATCCAAAAAAAATGGTGTTTATAGAATGTATTATCCTTATTCTAAATGCATATTCAAAAGTCAAGTGAATAGGTCATTGTAGGTGAATTGGTAAGGTGATCAGGTCCTACTGGCCTTTGAGCTTGATTGAAAATGCATATCAGAGGATAATTTTACATTTAGAATTTAATGTATGCTTATTGTTAATACATATTGTTGGGGTTCCAGCTGATACATGACTTGAACGATTTCCCCAGGAGCCCTTCATTACCCAGAGGCTGACCTCTTATCCACAGACACTGATAAAAGCTGGAACTGCGAAAAACATTTTGCCAGTCATAAAAAAAACCCTCAAATCATACTGCAGCCCAAACGCTGAAACATGTCTCAGTTAAGGTGTAACATAGGTTCAGGTTCAGGTTCAGGTTATTTTAGCTTTTAACACAATGGCCACACTAGTGTTCTTCTGTAGGAGGGGAGGCAGCAGACCCCTACAGGTACCTGAGGCCTTCTGACTGGAGCTGATGCAGGCCTTCAGATGCAAAGACTACAAGACCCCAAACAGTTGCTGACAAAACAGTACCTGACAGAGAGAGGGTGGATGGACAGCAAGATGGGTCAGTCAACTGGATCTGAATGGATTTCACAGTCTTAGTCATTAAAAAGTACATTAAATCCTAAGGATCATCTAGGAAACATTTATGCCATCAGTGCTAGTCATCATCATCAAGTTACATGGACAGAAGACAGTTTTAGTCTTAGATTTCTCTGTTAAATCAAATACACAAGAATAAGAAGACGTCATCAGTAAAGCTAAATATATACATCTTCTTTATGCATCCTCTCCTTTACACCAAAAAAGAGCAGGTTTGGTTCTGGTTCGTGCACCAAATTTTGAACCATTCCCTGCATTTCCACCAAATGTAGATTGGTTCCTAAATGGAAAAACTGGTTCTTAACTGGAACCAAAAAAAAACAAAAAAAAAAAAAAACAGTTCTCATGGCCAAACTGAATGGGCATGCACAGCCAAGAGACTTAGTGGTCTGGTCAGAAATGGTTAAAAATGTTTTTGCCAACAGTAAACAGAGATATACCCACACTTGCATACACATCTGCAAAAAAAACAAAACATTTTGCATATGCCTTTTTATGGGCAGCAGCTGTGCTTTTCCTGTCACATCCTGCTCATTTCTCAGAATCAGCACACTGGCTAAGGTACCGGCATGATATAGAGCTTGTTATTCTCAATCTGATCCCTTTCACACTCAGATTATGCAGGTTAATTATTCCAACAGGTTTGAGGAGTTGTGCTCTGTGTTGTGCAGGAGGTGACAGCAGGCAGGTGGGGTCACCCTGACACTGTGGTCATGCATATTAAATATTGTTGTACAGGCCCACCATTGATGATGCAGTGGCTCCACTCCAAACACTGGTCAAAACGCAGTTCCTTAGTTTGCACCTTGGGTCCAATGATCTTGAACCAAACCAATTCAAGAACAAGAACTTTTTTGGTGGTAAAGTCAAATAAGAGTACAAGGCACATTCACCACAGACTTAGCATTTGTTTCTGTGGTCCACATTAGGGAAGCGTGCCCCTCTACTTCCTCTACCTCCTCCTTCCCCTTCAGTCTGCTTAGAGCACAGGGCCATGAGGCTGCCAAAAATAAGGAGGTCACAGTACAAGTAGAGGCATGTCCTGAAGGCAAATTCTTATATAAAAAAAAAAAACTGTCGATGAATCTGCCAAGTTCATGATAATACATAATGTGCACACTAAGCAAATACACTGAGTAGATGTCATCATCACATTACCCATGACAGATGATATACCTGTTATACCTGATGTCTGTGACACAGTGATTCAGTAGTCAAATGTTCCTCAAAAGGAGGTCAGCTATATGCAAAGCACTTGCACCAGGCATTCCAGCATTCTGCTGGTAGCAGGAACATGGTCACAGAAAGCATCCTGTTATGCACTTCATCTCTGAGCTCCTGTAACACCACAGGCAGCAAGAATTCTGGAAGAGTGAACAATAAAGATTTGTTAAAGAATGGCAAGAGAAAGAACAGAACTTCTATTTTGCTTTTATAACCGCTCCCTCTCCGCACTAATACATCAATATATCATTTGAATAAGTTTTTATTCACTGTTGTATTCTCAAACCAGACCCTGAATTTAGAAACAGTTTTCTATTTGTCAGTAAAATGAGGCTAGGAATTAAAAGACTCGTTCTTAGGGACCTGCAACTCCACGCATTATGCACATAATGCGTGAAGACAGTGTGCAGAGTTTTTTTTTCCTTTTCTTTTCAATAAACCACAATCATCAACGTACCGCTGACACTTGTTAAAGTGACAGGAAACAGATGAAACAGATATAAGTAGGACACAGGCCTAGCTGATTTATCAAAGAATCTGGACTGAACACCAGTGAAGGAGGACAGGCTCTGCTGATGATGCAAAGGGATAGCAAGCTTTGCTGTGTTGTAACTACAGAGTGACTGATGGCCCTGTACCACCCGCTCTCTGCAGACCTCAGCACAGACTGCTGAGGTGACTGCCTTGAAAAGAGCATGCGCACTAATCTGGGATAAGAGATTTAATATTTACATGGATTTACAATATAACATGGTTATGGTGTTGCTGACATTCACACAGTTTGGAGACTGAGAGGGATTATCGCTACCACTGTCGCAGAGGTCTGTCTTTACCCCAAAGTGATGGTAGTGATAGAGTGTGTTGTCACAAAAAATGGAAGTGAGCTGGCCATACAGGGGACCACCAGAGCAGAATTAGCACATGAAGGCAGCAGTGGCTTTACCACATGCTTCTAAAGAAAGAGGAGCTACGAGGGTAAAGATTAGAGGCTCTCTCTCTCTCTCTCTCTCTCTCTCTCTCTCTCTCTCACACACACACACACACACACTTTGCACCGCTACAGAAGAAGATAACGTTCTGGTTTTCATTTCCAACTTATCACTAGATCATTGATTTTACTGATTAGTTCCTCCATGCTGGTTGAAGTTGTGCAAAAGCAGTAAAATCATTTAGCATGATCAGGGATGGGCCGGACCACCCATCTCTAACACTGGCCACTAGATTAATGCCATTTACCAAATGCAGGGACACAAATTATTAAACCATTGCCAGCAACACGATGTTTCTCGGAGTCTTTTTCTTCCCAGGTGAAAGAAGCAGCTTACACATCAGAGTCTAGAGCAGAGGAATCCTACAGTCAAAGCAGAAAAGACCACGTCCTGCATCCCTGGTAGCTAAGAATGCCATGGAGGTCAAAAACCGGGGGCCCATCTAGGCAAGGTGAAGTTTGCCCCCACATTCATCAGCTACATGAGAGACTTTGAGGGCCCTCATGGTGGGGGCCACACTGAAGCAGGAGAGAGAAAGATGCAAACATGGACACAAGAACCTAGATGTAGACAATTACAATATTCTTGACAGTGGCATGCATTTTAATCACAGATTAGTAGCAGGAGGGCTTGGGTCAAGCTGTTGTTTAGACAGAAAGGTCTGAAAACACCAGGCCAGATTAGGAGAATTAAACCTGATACTACAGATATAGCAGATTGTACAGTCAACCACTGTCCCCAGGGCTAACAGCATTCGGATAACACCTGGAGGTAACATGACTAGTCCTAAAGATATTGGCTACAGGGAGTTGGAAAGTACAGATAACATACTTTGTGAAATACGATGAGAAGCAATTGCCCTGGGCACGAAATTGTTGGGGCGGTTCTCTGTCACTCATCAGAACAGCATCCTGCCATACCTGCCAACGCTGCTGCAATCTGTCTGCCAGACAAAAGTGATTAAACTTGTACCTCAGCACCCACTAAAGCCAAGTGATGATCGGAGCGTGGCTGTAAACAACCTGAAGAGAGAAGCGCACTGTTGAAATGTCAGCCGCAGGGAATTATTTCACTTTTACAAACTGAAGAAGCACAACAGGTTGAAATGTGGGTGCCCTGGTTATAAAACTGCAATCTAGCAATTTATGATGGGGGGCATTATGTGACATCGCCTGGGGCACCAAGCCAGGACCACCTGTGGCTGTTTTTACACGGCGTGACAAACACAGGTGGGTCAAAGAGTTCTAAGAGCCAAGTATTATGTCACCATTTTGCCTGTCAGCGCCTCTCAGATGGGTGCACATTGTTCTTGGCAGCTTTAGTGGGTGAGAAGGCAGATTATATCAGAGGGTGAGGAGTAAATGTGAAAAGAGGACGGCTTTACATCCATAATGACATCGGCCACAGCGGGAGCCTGTGATCACAGCCGTGTTTGTGCATGCCCAGGGGATTCTTCTCTTAATGAGGTTACTCACATCACCCCGTTTTTGGGTCAACACATGTCAACATCTTAAGTCAGTTAGAATAACAAGGTTATGCTCAAACTCTAATTATAAACAATCTGGCTAATATGCTTGGCTTACTCAGATATTAAGAGGCTTTCTGTGGCATGTGTACCAACTGAGAATTTCACAGCATTGTGGTTACATGAATGTAAAAGTGATGAGTGAGCCATACTTACTTTTACTGTTACGGCCTGGATTGTGATTTATGTAGCTCAGTGCTTCACAACATTAAATGTGTTTTTTTTTTTTTTTAACTACTTTGGGCAGAAATACCAAGTTTGAATCCCAGCTTCACCCTCACCAAAAAATGACGAAAAAACAAAATGCACTGATGCATCTGGAGGCTTTTTTCCCACATCAGCCACTTTGACATGCATGGCAGGGCAAACACATGCATACTAATGACATTAATTACCAGACAGACTTCAGTGGAACTGAACCTTGATTTACATTATTGGTAACCCCTGTGCTTGCCCTGCTATGTCTATGTCAACATGGCTGTTGTGAAAGAAAAAAAAACCCTCTGAAACCTGAGCAAATTCACTTTTCTTTCAAAAACATGGGAAAAACTGAAAATGACCAGAAAAAGAGAAAAAAAAGAATTACAAGAATAGTATTTTAAGTTGTTTTAAGAAATTTAAGGGGGAAACTACCCAAAAATTAGTTGGAAAAACAAATCACTGGGCAAATAGCAAAAACTAGTAAGAGTCCAGACTTGTGGCATGACGTGTGGACAAGGGTGTGAGTGTGTTTGTATGTATATGCAGGTGTGTGTGGTTGTGTGTAGAAGAGGAGTGGCATGACACATTTCTATAGCAGCAACAGGCTATCATCTTGACAACTGAAAACTCTCTGTTTGCTTACAGGTGGAGCGTACACATTTGCTATCACAGGAACACTAAATCTTGCTGATTCAAATCAAATCTAGATAATCGTTTGGAAAATGGGAGGTGTGTAAACTATGGATGTAACAGAGCAAGGCATTAGTCATCGCAGCTCTAACTTGCTTTCTGATACATTATTGTGTGGTCTGCTTTGCAGCTCCCATGCATGGGAGCCATCATCCTGCATAGCCACACCTCTGGTTCCCACCTCGAGAGGAGAAAGGTAATACATACATCAGGTATTCACTGAGTCGGTAATTATGGTCCCTCTTTAGTCACACACATGAGCAACCTCCAGTTCAGACGAGTGATTCACTGTTCTTCATAAACTCCCGTGAAATTTTGCAACCTTCTCTTTTGATCTAACCCTGACAGTTCACAACTTCAAGAAATGGTTGCTGTGTTTTTCCGACCGGCTGGTTTAGCACAGTGAGTGCTGCTGTATTCTCTTCACACACACAAAAACACATACAAACACATACACACAAGGAGCCCAGTAGCTCAATCAGTGGAAAAATACTGGACAAAGCCTTGTGGTTTCAACACAATCACACCGGTGCTGATTTGCCCCAACCAACCACAAAACGATCCAAAACAAACTGAGGTGTTTCCCACCAAGGGAAAATGTCCAACATCTTTCATTCTATACCCCGGGTTAAAAATTATGATGTGACAGCTTTATTAGTGTATGAAGGCGGGCTACATGTCAAGCTGAAACAATGCCTACATTGTAAAATGAAGCAATTCATAGCCATTTTTTATTGGCACCATGGCAGCAATACCCACTCCTCTGGTAAATACCATGGCACCTCACCCAGAGGGCCGCGCTCGCTGGGGTGAAACAGGGGCCCATTTTGGACTGGGTGCCTGAATTTAAATGAGACTGACCGCGATGAGTTGGATAAATGACTTGGGTGTGCGTGACAGCGGCAATTAACCCCATGCCACTCGGAGGAGGATCTGGAGGCTGTGGAAAAGTACGCCAGATGAGCAGAGAATGGAGAAAAAAAGAGAAAAGGCTTTATTTGATTCCAGGCTACATAGTCCAGTCCTCATTGCTTTCACATGGCACTGAGTCAATGTGTTCCTTTGTGCTACAGTGCATCATGCAACCCTCCTATTATCTCTGAGGTCAGTTTGACCCCATTCAATGTTTAACGCCTCTAAATTCATGATTAACATCTTTTTTTTTGCTTCATAGTTTATGACTTCTCCTAATCTCATGGGGGCAACCAGGTTTGATAAAATTAACCTGATATGTTTTCAGTGGCCTGTACAAATTTCATTTAAAAAGTGTCAGTAAAATTTGAACAGGAGGAGAGCTAAAAATTTCCATTCCCCATTATTGAAAAAAGAATGCCATTGATGCAGCGTTCCCAGGAACCACCCATCTCCACACCACGATCCACAGCGAGAAAACTTCCAGCTCCCTCTTCCATCAGACATGTCTGAGCTGGCCGAGTCATACATCTTGTGGAAGAGCAGCTGTGATTAAGCATCACACAGTCAGAGTGGGGCAACATCAGTTGCCCCACGAGTCGTCACACTTCACTCAGATGTGTCATTTGATAAATTCCTGCAGACAGCACTCACGCCCACAGCCTGCATCACATGTCCAGTGGAAATTCAAAGTGGTGATATGGCTCTTGGGCAGCACGGTGGTGTAGTGGTTAGCACTGGCGCCTCACAGTAAGAAGGTCCTGGGTTCAATTCCCACCCAGGGGTCCTTTGTGTGTGGAGTTTGCATGTTCTCCCCGTGTCTGTGTGGGTTCCCGCCGGGCACTCCGGTTTCCCACCGTCCAAAGACATGCACGTTAGGTGAATTGGAGAAGCTAAATTGTCACTGTGTGTCTGTCTGCCCTGCGATGGACTGGCGACCTGTCCAGGGTGTTTCCTTGCCTTAGGCTCCAGCAACCCCCCGTGACCCTTGTGAGGATAAAGCGGTTTAGAAGATTGATGGATATGGCTCTTCTGGGAATTTTTTTTCAGACATGTACTCAACATAATGTTGTACAAAGAAACAGAAGCATGAATTAAAAATTTAATTAAATTAAAAACTCTGATAAAATATATCATTGGGAAAAACTCCATTAATATAAATCAGTTCACAGTACAGGTTGACAGCTTTATTGTTTAGAATCAATAAGCTTATGAAATCAATGTTAGATTTATCATGTTCAAAATAAGTATTTACATTCAGTTTTAACATGATGACAAGTTTGACACAATATATATTCTTTCATTCGAGTCCAAAAATTACTTGAACTTACACAATGGTAAAATAAATGCTTTAAACATTCAGGTTACAGGACAGAAATTACAGTTGTTTTCAATATCTGAAAATTTGGAGTAGTAAAAGAAAAGTAAAAGAAAATGAGAACACCTCCTCCACACACACACACACACACACACAAACACACACACACACCAAAAAATAATTTATTAATTATTTCTAACTTGACATCCAGTTGTCCAGTTAGTCTTTTCCTTTATTTTTTTAGTTTTTGTCCTTCTTCTGTCTGTAATTATATTGAATAATGAATGTACCTTGACTGAAAATGCTGTGTAGTACCTCGGATTTCAGGGAAAACTAAACACATTCAGCTTCAGTTGAGAGGGAAAAGCAAGCTCCTCCCTCCAGTAATTAGAGCCTTTTCTTTTAATTGCATCCACCTGTTATAAATAGATTGAAAAAGTGTGATGTGGAGGCCTTTAGTCCATGAGCCTGTTCCCTTTGACTGGCTGGCCTGAGCGCTGTCTGCTGCAGTGAAAGGTACCTCCGTTTGTGCCAACTTATGTAACGGGGCAGTGATTTATTTACTTAATTGTGTACTTTGTGAACTACGAAGCCTTTATTTCACTTAGTTAAACCTCCCTGTGCAAATAAGCAATCTTCCCTTACCTGCAGGCATGGGTTTATGGCTTACTATGAATGTTAAACAACAGAAGGACCCAGTTCCAAGCACAATAGGTGCATCATGATGTTTTTGGCTGTGTGCCTCTGTTTCTTGGTTGTGCTTTCCAAGTATACTAGACGCGATGTCTGTAGGTGAATCTACCATCTGTTTGAAATTTAAAACTGTTTTACTACTTCAGAATTGAGCAGTGAACCATGTCTGACAAGCCAGATATCAGCGAGGTTTCTCGGTTTGACAAGACCAAGCTGAAGAAGACTGAGACACAGGAGAAGAACACTCTACCCACAAAGGAAAGTGAGTACCAAACTTGTCTTATAACCAGCTCTAGTGTTTGTGTGTGTGTGTGTGTGTGTGTGTCTTTGGCTTTCCCTCAAGGCTTTGCCTCAAGAGGAAGCTTAAGTACACATTTTGAAGGTCTTAACGTACTTGGTCAGAGCCCAAGTTCAATTTTCTCTGATTAAAACCCCCTGCAAAATGGAAACTGGCCACATGTGAGCTTGCACTGCAGCAGTTGGTATTGCTTTGCTGCTTGTTTTTCTCTCTAACTGGCCAAGGTTCAAAACGGTCATGTTGGCAACTTGAGAGGACATGCTTTGCTTTATTATACTGACACTTACAATCAAGTGCCCATCCACCTCAACCAAAACCACAAGTTTGGACACAAATGTGCTCAGTCTTATGGCAAACAAGTTCTCTTGCTGTTGCATAATATGATCTGCAAAATTAGTGCAACCATTGTGAACGCTCTTGTGCAGAAGAATGCACTAATCTTTGGCCTAGCATTGCTGTACTACAATACTCAACTGTTCATTCCATGGCTTGTAAAGCTGTATAAAATGTAATCTGTTGTCTCCACAGCTATTGAGCAGGAGAAGCAGGAGTAGTCCTGGAAATCTGAGTCTCCGTTTGGTACCTGGAAGATGAATCCCCATGGCGTTGGCTGTCCACCATGAAAATACTGACTGAATAAAACTCAGTGAAAATGGATGGTGTATTTTGCTTCAGTTCCTGTCATGATGGGACTATTTTATGAAAGCCTGCTGGCTCTTGCCCTGGTCACAGGGTCTTTACTTAGGTGGGTGACTCAGATCTAAAGATCTAAGTGTCAACAAACTAATCCTCCTCACCGGTTACAAGTTCATGGCAGTTTTGAAGCTGCATGGCACTCTTGGCTCAAAGCCACCCTAAATATTCATTTCTTTCCAATTATGTCAGCTTGAGCTGTCCAGTTTAATGAATTAGAGACCTGTGAGCTTATGTCCTAATGAGTTTCTTGTTCCAATAATGGCCACTGAAGGTGTGCTTTGGACAAAGCTACTGTCCTCTGCTTTTAAAGAGGCAGGAGTCTTGTGTCTGGCCTCTGTATTTCAGATGTCTTATTTACATATTGAGGTTGAAATGAAACTGAAGTGGGCCTTTTTTGAAGTAGAGGATCTGACACCAGAGGGTTTGGGACTCTCAAAAGTAAAACAAGCATTTTGCTGAATTGGGTCAAAGTATTTTTCTCAAGAGGTTGAATGCATTTCTGGTACGTTTTGGGATGTGCTCTGCGCCATTTTTATTTTATGTCACGGGATTGGTTTGAGGTTGGTTGAGTTCGGGTGAGCTAGCGAGCGATTGAGAAGGAAAATGTCGGAGGACGAGGTAGAAAGGGTCGTTTTGTGCCATCGTATCCAATGGCCTATGCCTTTGAGCCAGTGAGGAGAACAGCGGAGAGACCCGTGTTTGCGGAGGGTGAGGGAGCTGCAGCTGCTCCGGGCGGAGATGGCAGCGAGGAGAGGGTCGGCAACACCTCATGGTGTACCTGCGGCAGGGACGGTTTTTGCTATGGGCAGTGTGGGCAACCGCCCAGGGTGCAATCTACTTGGGGGCGCACGAGGAAAAAAAAAATCGCCAGTTTTCTAGACTACCGTATTGACCCGCACATGCCGCGGCACCAGCCGGTACCGCGCCCACCCGGTCAGGTCTGCCGGATCTGACAGGTGAGCGGCCTGATGCCGACTGATGGTGCCGAGGCGCAAGCCAGTAATTTCGCCTAGGGCGGCAACATAGGCAGAACCGCCACTGACCTGCGGTCTCTGCTCCGCAATGCCGACAACAGTGGAGTCTGTGTGCTGCCGTGAGGGGGGGGGACTAATCCGTGAAATTATTGTCTTAATATGAATTGAGGGTATGATCATGATTGAGACTGAACTG
>OMLB01027308.1:10182-24896 GCA_900302555.1 Myripristis jacobus | reverse complement strand
TGCTGTCTGGAAACCCGGGCATGTACCAGCACTCTGTGGAGCACAGCACAGAGGGGGAGACCACCCAGCACGAGCCGGAGCACGGAGAGGACACCATCGCCAGGGTGAAAGGTGTGGTGAAGGCACAAACACAACCATCACAGTCAACACCGCTGTAGAAAAACATGTCATCTTGGCTCTTATTTGTAGATTAGCCTGTGGTGATCAGCAGTCATCATTAAGAAAATCAAATCCGGCTGATGAAATAGTCAAAGTGGCTGATGAGCTGTCAGGATCCACCAGTGACTGGCCCTAAAAAATTATATTAAGGGTTGTAAAAAAGACTGAGAAGCAAGCACCTGTTTTCTCTTAATTTTTTTATTGAACAACTTTTACGATGGGTCATAAGTTGTAGCAGAATCTTGTGCATGGATTTAAGACCTAGGAGACTTAGACAGTAGAGATTGTGCAGTGGGATTACAGGCCTATGTAATACAGCGGGTGCCATCATTAAGGTCTATTTAAAAATCACCTGCACACAAATATAAATATATAACCAAAACACCAAAACCAAAGCTTAAAAAAGACAGACATGTTAAAATGAATGTTGTGGTACTGGCATGGCTTTTGGGTGATGCTTTAGGTAAAAGTGAATAGTCTGATAAGATGGATTTGTTTCCTAATTTAAACGGCTGTGGCATCATAACACGTCTCGCCTAATCCTAGTCTCCGCTCCAAAACACTTTTGGGTGCAGCGAGTCAGACACAAGCTGTTCACTTTTCTACTAGATATGTTCGCTTTTGTGCAAATCAGATGTGTTTACAAAAAGATTCTGATGGTTATTTGGGAATTTCCCAGTTTGGGATCAACAAAGTACATCTATCTATCTATCTATCTATTATCTGACTAGATGCTACGACTAACAATATTTAAAACCAATCAGGTGCATCAGTGGCAAAATGACCTGTTCCCTCCCAAGACAACATAGAAATGACCTCCACATATTTTAGTTTTGTTGAAACAGGCAAGTTATACGTTCAGATGCACAGTCAGATATTTGCAGCAACTGTTGCCCAAGAGCCGAGAAGCTCCACTGTGGTCTCCAGAGGGTGTTTTATCACTTTTATCTCTTCTTGTTGCCAGGCCTGGTGAAGGCTCCCCTGAAGAGGTCCCGCTCCACAGCGGACGGGGCAGACGAGGACAGTCAGGAGCAGCTTCAGGATCAGCTGCTGGAGTCAGGAGGCCCAGAGGAGGAGCAGAGGACCGACAACACGTCGCTGCTGCGCCTCCTGGAGGAGGGAGAAAAGGTCAGACGCTCGCAAGGCTCTGTTTTAACAGTCTAAGTGCACAGTCTGAAGAGCGCGGTGCAACTGCATTTAGGGTGTGTCCAAGGCCTTTTTCGCTATTTTAACAGCAGAAAAAGGGGGTCGTTGCACCAGGCACATGCTTCAAAGGGGCAAATCATTGTCTTAGCATTTTCTTTACCTGCAAAAACTGAAAACAAAATCATGCAGAAAAAGCTGCATTCACATGTATCAAGACTGATTTTTTTCTTTTTTGTTGTGTGATATTGTGTATTATTGTGGGCACCCTCTCTCACAAACATGCTACAACTGTCACTTTTCCCACAATCAATGGATATTTGTGTATTTTCTCAGCTTAGTCGGTGCAGTTAATCGAGCAGCGCCCTGTGTGGGGTGGGGAATTACAACCAGCCACCAGCCAAATGTTGCAAAAAATTTTGGCTGGTTCAACTAGATTTGTTTACTCTGCCTGATGCTTTGGCAGGTAACCAAGCATTTGTCGTAAGTCCTGTCCCATGGCAGCTCATGAACTTCTGGTCTGATTTTGACAGCACTTGAGTTGAATGATTTATGTTTCATTTGAGATCTGGCCTTTATTTACTGACTGGCACAGGACGGGGCTGTAACACTTAATTGAAAACTTTGAGAGAAAGTGAAAATGTACTGGACACAAATGCTCTTTTTTTTTCATGCTCCACCCTGTCACTCTTAAACACCTGGGAGCCGCCCGGCGAAGTCACAGTCTGCTCCAAGATCATCCAAGCGATTTAAACTAGTCACATCCCAAACCTGCTTTCTCAAATCTCTTGTTAATTAGCACTTTCCCTTTTTTTCTTACGTCCTCTTTGAATTGTTTTTCAGATCCAGCACATGTACCGCTGTGCCCGGGTGCAGGGCCTGGACACCAGCGAGGGCCTGCTGCTGTTCGGGAAGGAGCACTTCTACGTCATCGACGGTTACACCATGACCGTCTCCAGGGAGATCAGGGACATCGACACGCTGCCCGCCAAGTAGGTCCACATGTCTGTGTAAATTAACATTGCCTTTGCATCAAGTTCTTCTAGATGTTACTACCTTTGTAATGAAATCTCAGCGCCGCACGGCTTCTCATATAAAGTGAATTGGCTGGTGGATTTGCGCCCGGTGTGGCTGGTGGAGGAAACAGTTTGTTTCCTGCCCTGAATAGAGTATGACATCATTCCTCTGGACACCGCAGTGGGAGTTTCTGCTGCTCGGGTGATGTAATGCAGATGATGGAGCGTGCGTTGCGAACCCCAGCGGAGCCGTTGCATATCTCTTCTCCAAGGGAACTCGCACTAGCGGTCCTACTCCTATGAGACCCCGTTTCAAAACAGCCATAATAAAATCGCCAGCTGCTGCCTTGTGGGTAGCATCATGTTCTCTTCTGGTGATTCATTACAACAGGCTGTTTTTTTTTTGCCCTCTCTTTGACTCAAAACAGAATCGTGCAGATCAAAGCACGGTGTCCTGACGCTCCTTGTACAAGTGTTGGCAAAGTGCAAAACACATCCGTAAGAACTGTAGCTTTGCGGCATGTTGCGTAGCTGATAGACCAGGTATTGGCTTCATATTGATTGTGCTTCTCTCAGCCCTAAGGCGCGGTTCCCACTGGTCACTTAAGTTATGGAATCAATTTTGAACTTTTCCACGTGTATTGCAGACAGGGAAAGTCAGGGAATTTAATAAATCCTCCTCAAATGCGATTTTATAGATTCATCACAGCAGTGTACCAGAATGTGTTTTCCCACACATATTCTGTTTATTTGATGGTTTTGAGCTGATTTTCTCTTGCATTTTTTTTTCTTTTTTTTTTTTCTGCTGAGCTCTAACACAAACCAGACTGTTTATCCCTGTAGAAATTTTCTTAGCCAAAAAACAACATAAACAAACAGAGAGAGTGGAAAAGTTTCAGGTCATGGAAGCAGTCTGAATTAGTTAAAGTTGACTTTTTAAATAATAGAAAAGTCATTGAATTTTACATGAGGCCCACAGTAAGAGCCCTGCTAAGAATACCATGCGCTTTTCTGTGAAAAGTAGTCTGCTGGTATGTCAGGCTCTCATAAACCCACTTCAGTTATATCAACTAAACAGCAAACATCTCTAACTTCAGCCTTTGTGAATGCAAGGGCGCTGTAGATGAGGGTTTATTTCATGCCACAGTTCATAAGTGCGTCATTCTCTTGTCCGTCTGTGTGTCCAGTTTGCACGAGGCCATCATTCCCAGAGGGGCGAGACAAGGCCAGAGCCAGCTGAAGAGAACCTGCAGCATCTTCGCCTATGAAGACATCAAGGAGGTGCACAAGAGACGCTATCTCCTGCAGGTCAGCATGCACACACATAAAAACACTCATGCACCTGTCCACATACACGTGTGTGCACTTTTTAAAGTCAGGTGAAAATTATCATGCACATAAAAAAAGGTTTGGTTAGCTTTTAGTGGCAGTGTGTCGACCATTTGCTCCATGCTGTGAAAAAAGCAGAACCCTGGCTGGATTAACGAACACTTTATTCACATGTACCATAAAAAGATATTTATTTTCCTATTTACAGTAACAGAAGATGAATGAAAACTGGTTGTAAATTAGTCCTTATAATCAATCTCAACGAAGAAATTGGTCACAATATGAATCGACTCCTCCTCAATTCAGCTGTGACTCACATCATATAACCTTTGCCCCCCTTTAAGTGGCTTCAAATATGGCTTTAAACACAACATTGGGCACATACATAATTAAAAATCATTAACGATCATCATTCAAGAAATAAATCATAATATTATAATAAAATAAAAAATGAATAATTTTGTAAGATGTCTGTAACAGGCACCTTAGTTGTTGCATAGATCAGACGTGTGATCTACCAGTTCAAAAATATTCTCTAATGTCTCGTTTCTTCATTATACGCTTGTTTCATTCACCACCTGGCGTTCTTGAGTATAGAAAGCCTGTAACAACCCTGTGTGTGCTCTCCTCTCAGCCCATGGCAGTGGAGGTCTTCTCAGCAGACGGGAGGAACTACCTGTTAGCTTTCCAGAAGGGAGTCCGCAACAAAGTCTACCAAAGGTACTGAACTCAGCATGAGTACATCTTACACAAAAGTATTGTAAATGTCATTGGTTCACACTGGTGTATGTGTTAAGCATTTTATCTATGCATGAAAATGCTGAACAACCAAAAATAAGAGAGAAGAAGTTTATACTTAGCTGAAGAAGCCCAGAGGATCTTGTAAAAATGTCTCAAAATGACAGATGCAGATGAATTTGACAACAGAAACTTAATTCTATCAAAACTCAGACGACATCTAAGTGAACTGAAGAAATGAATGTTGTCTTTTGAATGTTCCTCCTGCAGGTTCTTGGCGGTGGTGCCCTCACTGGCAGACAGCTCGGAGTCGGTCTCAGGCCAGAGGCCCAACACCAGCGTTGAACAAGGGTAGGACGTCCAGTGAGCTTCATTAGGGGTGTCTGTTCCACTGGTTATCACCCTGGGTGAAAAAAACATTTTGGGGTACATGTAAAAGAATTTAAAGAGAGTCAATAAAGAGATCTGTGTCTGGAGGGTCTGGTGTTCCCTGGACTTATGAAGACCATCCTGAGAAGCATGTTGCATCGTCCCATGCACCATTGGGTGTCCCAGGATGATTGTAGCAGCTTACCAAAATATTTATTTCTCATATACATATTTGATTTCCCTTTTTTCTTTGCATTAAAGGCATTTTTCAGGTAAAATAACGCATACTTAGGGATTTTTTATGGTAATTGACCATGAAAAAAGTCTGGGAAAGGAAAAATAAAAACTTAATTTGGTGTCAGCTCTCACCTTTGTTGACACTGATGCAGGCCATACGGGGTTTGCGAGGCAGAGATGTTGTGTTTTGGGGGGTCAAAGCCGGAAAATATTGAGAGCTGAACATCTCTGTCCTGTCATCTGTCAGGTCTGGGCTCCTCAGCACGCTGGTCGGGGAGAAGTCGGTCACTCAGAGGTGGGAGGTAAGGACCCCGACTTGCCTCAGCAGCTTTAATTAACCAGACTGCTTTAATCCTGCTGCTGCTCGTTTTGAAGTTTCTGTGCAGATGAAAACGTGGCTCTTACCTACTCAGCCCATAAACTTGAGCACAACATTGAATGTAAACAGCTATGCAAAGTGCAGCAGCGTGATACATGAACCCAAACCTGCCTGATGTGTTTTTTCCTCTCGCTCTCTGTGTGCCAGCGAGGAGAAATCAGTAACTTCCAGTACCTGATGCACCTGAACACCCTGGCAGGACGCTCCTACAACGACCTGATGCAGTACCCCGTCTTCCCCTGGATCCTGGCCGACTACGACTGCGAGGTAACAACAAACCACACCGCAGGGTCACGGCAGAATATTGATCAGTTCATTTTTCTATTGATTAATCACCTTATTCAAATGACTGAACTGATAAAAGCTATAATAAGTAGTAATGATTTTGCCAACATAACTCCTGATGGTGACTTTGATGATGTTTGTGTGGTCAACACTTCCAACACTTAGGGTAACTGCCTGACGAAGACCCAAAGTGTCGAAACGTTGCACAAATAAATATCGTGGGAGCGTGAATTTCTCTGCGTGTGGACATTTGCGTCTTTTTCATTTGCCTGTGATTGTGTCCTGCACCTGTACCCAACTTGGGCACATGCTTGTGTTATTTCTGACTCGTTGTGTTTGTGTTTTTGCCGATCAGGAGCTGGACCTGAACAACCCCAAGACATTCCGTAACCTGGCCAAGCCGATGGGCGCCCAGACCGACGACAGGCTCACCCAGTACAAGAAGAGGTACAAGGACTGGGAGGACCCCAACGGTAAGCTTTAGAGAGCCACAGCTACAAGTTAGCAGCACCCTGCCTGACCTTTTAGAATTAAAAACACACATACTTTAGTGTGAAACATCCCTAACCACAATGTGCAATATTGATAGAAGTTCCTCTGTGGGTGAGATTATGCACTGGTTTTCCCTTGATCACAAACAATATTGTTACTAAATGCCATTGAAAATTGACTACACACAGCAAAATTGTGTATTATTGTGCTCATGTTTATGTTTATGTTGGCGTTTTTTTTCCACACCAGGTGAAACCCCAGCGTACCACTATGGCACCCACTACTCGTCAGCCATGATCGTAGCCTCCTACCTGGTCCGGATGGAGCCCTTCACGCAGATCTTCCTCAGGCTCCAGGTCTGTTTCCTGATCAACTACCCAGCCTACCGAATAACCTGTTACCATCTTTTTTTGTTTTTCTTCTGGCATTACATTTTTTCCCAGGTTTCCCACTGGTCTTTGAATTGGGAGACGTATATGGGAGATAGGACAAGTCAGGGAATTGTATCAATTATGTGGGAAAGTTAGCGACCGCCAAGGAATGATGTAAATGGGATCCTATAGAGGAACATACCAGAATTTATTTTCCACATTTATTTTTACACATTCATCACATTAGGGTGTGGTTTTTCAGCCCAAGTAGAGTGGAAAGATTAATAAACAGCATTAGCAAACCAGAAAGTTACCCAAAGTTTTTGGTCATGGATGCTCTTGCAGTGTAGTTTAGAAGCTCAGTTCAAATCGTGGGATTTTACTTTAGGGTCGTGGTCCTTTCTAACGGATCCTTTAGGAATTTCTTTGTCTTATCCTGCACAAGTCATATTTCTTCTTTTTGCCTCTATTAACAGTCTGTGGCCTATTTTAAATGATTACATGGAGGAAGAGACAGCAAACTGCTGACCTTTTTCCTCCAGTTGATGTGTTTTACATGTTTTCGTCTGGACTTGACGTCAGACTGAATGTTAAACGTGAACGTGTGTGATTTCCAGGGAGGTCATTTTGACCTGGCCGACAGGATGTTCCACAGCGTGCGCGAAGCCTGGCTCTCCGCCTCCAAACACAACATGGCCGACGTCAAAGAGCTCATCCCCGAGTTCTTCTACCTGCCCGAGTTCATGCTCAACTCCAACAACTTCGACCTGGGTCAGTGGGGGGGGGCGGGGTTGTTTGAATGTCACCCCGCTTCAAAACTCACAAACATTCCCATCCGAGAGCTTCCCAGCACAACTACAGTCGTCTGCTGTTTGCCTCCGAGCGGCTCCGCTGGCAGTGCAGTGCCTCGCTTAAAGTACTAACATCATCGCTGGAGGGGAGAGTGTTTGTCATTAACGTTCCCCAGCCCAGATCTGTGCAGCCACGCTGGGCTTTGAGTCTGCAACCTTCCAGTCGCATACCTGCTTCTATAACCTTTACACAAGAGTCAGATATCATCACTGACTTCATTCAATCTTCATGCTTTGGTGTTTACTATTTAACATACTGTGCCTAAGCAAAGTCCTTATGTTGAAATTCAGAACATTCATTTATAAAAGAAAAGATGTTCATTATTTCTTTCATTCATTCATTCATTCATTCTTTCCGCTGGCCATAGTGCTATACTACATCCCAGAGATCAGCAGCTGCTTTCACAACTTTACCAGCCAATTAAATTTTTAGTATAGAATAGGAATTCTAAATTGTCAGCTACAGCTTAAGATTTATGAGCATTTTACAAGCATCCGGAGGTAATAAGACACTGATTTTAATGTTTTCCCCATTTCTGTTGTTGATGCACCAGGTGCCAAGCAGAATGGCACAAAGCTGGGCGATGTGATCCTGCCGCCCTGGGCCAAAGGAGACCCGCGGGAGTTCATCAGAGTCCACAGACAGGTGAGGAGTCAGACCTGTAACATAATAAAGTTATTACTAACAAAGTTGTGGGATAATGGAGGAGGAAGAGCAATATAATGTAAAAGAAAATACATTATTGCCTCTTCTTCACCTCTTCCTCCTTTAAAACTCCTCATAACGCTAACTGCGGCGCTTTGTGACTTGCACCAGTTTGAGTCTGGAGTGTGCTAACGTGTTTTGTCGCCCCACGCTCCCCCAGGCTCTGGAGTGCGACTACGTGTCGGCCCACCTTCACGAGTGGATCGACCTGATTTTCGGCTACAAGCAGCAGGGCCCGCCGGCCGTGGAGGCGGTCAACGTCTTCCACCACCTGTTCTACGAGGGTCAGGTGGACATCTACAACATCAACGACCCGCTCAAGGAGACGGCCACCATCGGCTTCATCAACAACTTCGGACAGATTCCCAAACAGGTCAGTAAATATGAAAGCAAATTTTGAAGTTATGGGATTTTATAGTTTTATACAGGTTCTTGACACGTCATGGAAATCTGACTAAAGAGGCATCAACTCTGTGACAGACTGACTGACCAATTTAAAACACAATGGACACAATGGTGGCATTGTGTGTTTGTACACTGGTTTGCCTCTTTCTGGTGAAGAAAATTGAAAATAACTTATTACTACTACTTCTGAGAGTAAATACCGTCTGTTTCAACCAGTGGCAAATGCGTAACCCTACTTTCTGGAAGCCAGCTTGTGTGCAGGACGCTGGCTGTTCGTCTCTGACTGCTGCTGTGTGTGTGTGTTGCAGCTGTTTAAGAAGCCCCACCCTCCAAAGCGGGTACGCAGTAAAGCCAACGGTGACATCGCCAACGTGCCTCCCAGCTCCAACAGCGACAAGATCTTCTTCCATCACCTGGACAATCTGAGACCCTCGCTCGCACCCGTCAAAGGTACACACACACACACATACACAGACACACCTGTCTAAGCAGCAGTTCCAGTCAAAATGCCCTTTCCCACCTTACACTTGTGTCCGGGATGTATGTTTTCATGTGTGTTTCATAGTTTGCACTCACACACTCCCTCTTGGATCCCATAGACAACGAGATTTAAAACCCTTTCATGTTCTGAACCCACCATTTTGACTCATTAAGCTCCCGACCCACACTTGAGGTGATGTTGCTCTAGGGAACCTGATATGAAAAGATATTTTAGTTTGTTACCAAATAAATTCACAGTGGTGAGTTTAAAACATAATGTTAAAATGATCACTCACATGAAGTATTTTTTTTTAAATTACAAGCAAACTATATTTGTAATTATTTGAATTATTATATATTTAAAGGTCACATCAGTGATGCTGGATCAATGCCAGATTTCTTGTGTTAAAATGCTACTCCTTATTTCACTGACGACCCTCTTGAAGACCCTCCAGGGCCTCTGGAGCCCACTTTGAACACCAGTGCTGTAAACTGTTTGAGGACACTTTGATAATAAATGCCTTACAGTTCCATGAATGTGCTAATTTTCAGCCTGGATGGGCCCAGTGGGAATTAAACCCCACCTAACTCTGTCAGTGATAGTGCCACATTAACTTCCCCACGACCTGTTCCCTCAGGTGCATAAATCCCTTTGCACTCACACACCCGCGTTCCCCCTCCATGTGTTTCTCTCGGTCCAGAGCTGAAGGAGCCTGTGGGTCAGATTGTGTGCACTGACAAGGGCATCCTTGCCGTGGAGCAGAACAAAGTGCTGGTTCCCCCGTCCTGGAGCAAGACCTTCGCCTGGGGCTACGCCGACCTCAGCTGCCGCCTGGCCAACTACGAGTCCGATAAGGTCAGTCTGCATTTATTCTTACAGCCAGCCATGGAAATGAAGGGTAGTGACTCGAAAGAATTAGAATAATTAATAGTTAGCAGTTTTTAAGAGGCCCAATTGTGCCCCATTGCTATTTGAGATATGGAGTTGCTGGATTCTTTATTTGTTTTATTCTCTGTAAATCTATAGTTTGAATCTACTTACCTGAGACTGACTGAGTGCAGACACCTCTGACCTGCTTACACTTGCTCTTTTACCGCTTTACATTCATAGAGTTAAGTGCAGTCACACCTGAGAGCTGCCTGGTACAACCGTAGCCTTCTGCAGCTTGTATGCTCTGTTGTTTTTGTAGATCGCTCATGTTATTTCATCCTCACCTCAAGTCATTCAGGTGCATCCTCCAACCAGAGTCACTTACAATAAATGAGCTGATATCGATCCAGCGTAATGCTTTAGGAGGCTGCCGTTTGCTTTGTTTGTTTCACCTTCAAAATTAACTGATTACCAAGTGAAAGAGAATGGTTTAGCGGGGCAATGTTTCCCCCTGCTGGTAGCTCAGTAAAGATAACCTCTCCTCACTGTGAAGGCATTGCACGAGTCCTTCCTGCTTCTGCATCTGCCCTGCATTAGCTCTGTTGTCTGCAGATAATTCTTTCTCGAGCTTTATACACTGGAACAAAATTAAGAAGCTGTAAAACAAATGTAATGTCTCTCCACAGACTAGTTAACAAACTGTTTCTTGTAACTGCTGACTGCTGAAAAGACGGCAACATTCGATTTTTTTTTCCCCTCTCACTCTCTCACTGGGGGATGGAGCCTGAGTGCAGCAGTTTTCCAGCAGGCCTGCAGCAAAAACAATGTTGTGTACAACAGCTACATCAGATGGTAGCTGCAGGGTTATTGGCTCTGGCCTCTCGTCCCGTGGTTGTCCTGCACAATAGCAGATTATTTGCCATCCTTACACTACCTCTGTAAAGGTGCTTGACTTTGAAAAATAACCATCATAACTCTTAGAAAGGCTCATGTGGTGAAATAACCAGGGGTCCAGATGTGGAACAGATGAAAAGGTGTTGGCTGATTTTCTGCTTGCTAGTTGGTAGCAAGAGAGAGCTGCTGGACACGGTGGGAAGCAACCAAAAGAAATGCTGGTGAATTTTAGCTGTAGGAAGTAGGATCGTTTATACTGTTTGTCATGAGCTAATGTTTGAAGGTCATTTCTGCCTAATTTGTTGATGAAATCTAAGCAGCAAGTGAATTCTGGGATGTGCTAACCGGTGCTCCAGTGGAAGGAAAAATATGTTTCCGTCCTTGCGATTGAAACTTATAGGTGGCCACAGGTTTAGTATCCATAAAAACTCACACATTCACATAAATCCACCTACATGCTCAAGAGCGTGACACTTAAACTTCTGCATCACAGAAAACTGCTGTTTTCCACTGGAAAATAATTTCCAAATGGGGGCTGGACGCTTCCCAGTGGAGTCAGTACATAAACTTGTAGCCACAACCAACATTTACCCCACCAAATTTCTGGCGTTTGAAATTAATTTTACATCCTGCTAAAACAAAAAAACAAGTCCCTTCCCTGGTGGTCCTCTGGATGGAGTCCATCTCCACCCTCCGTGACCAACCAATCCCGTCTCGTTTCAGGCGGCGGTGGTGTACGAGTGTCTGTCCGAGTGGGGTCAGATCCTTTGTGCCATCTGCCCCAACCCCAAGCTGGTTATCACCGGTGGCACCAGCACCGCCATCTGTGTGTGGGAGACAGGCACCTCCAAGGAGAGGGCCAAGTCCCTCACCCTCAAACAGGTAAACACACACACACACACACACACACACACAGGCCACAGGTCCATTATCTGGCACCGAGGTAGCAGATATTTTCCCGGACGTCAGCTGTTTTTCATTTACTTGTACGAAGAAGATTATCTCTGATCAGTAGTTTTGCACTTTGGTGTCAAGGTACCAAATCTTAAAAATGTCTTCATGCAGAACTGGAACTGTATTTTGTACAATGTCACCCTGATGTACTATTATCAGCTGGTATGAAACCCTACATCCACAAAGGGAAATCCTTGTAAAGTCTTGTTTGTTTACAAGATTTTTCAAACATCCTTGTATTTAACCAGAAAATCTTGCCCCAGATGAATTGATGTAATTATGTGCTCTGTTTGTGCAGCTGCTGTTTTGCTGCTGGCATGTAAATGAGCAGGCACACACAATGTCTGCCTGTGTTCTCAAGAACTATAAATGGCTAATTTTATTGTTGTAGTTTTAATATTTTTTGACCTTGATATGACAAGCAAACCTAAAGGGAAAAACCAGCGAAAATATCAGTTATAGAGTGTGAGAGGATGTTCCATAAAATACTTGAACTCATTATCTTTGGCTGAGAAATTATTATTATATTACAAAAGACAGAGTGCAGGTATTCCCAAACAAGCATAAGAATGAAAATATAGTAATATGCCTTTGCAAAGTTTAAGTTGTATTATGTCCAAAGCCAATTTAAGTAATTTAAGTAGAACATAAGTTTGCGCATCAGTAGAAGTCCGGGATCATCATCAGTGGTGAGAGTGATGAAACACGTAGAAATGTGCCACTCCATTTTCATATTTTTGTCCCTCTTGCGTTGTGTTCTAGGCGTTACTGGGCCACACGGACGCTGTAACGTGTCTGACAGCGTCCTCGGCTTACCACATCATCGTCAGCGGCTCGCGGGATCGAACCTGCATCATCTGGGACCTCAACAAGCTTTCCTTCGTCACGCAGCTCAGGGGACACCGGGCGCCCGTCTCCGCTCTGTGTATAAACGAACTCACGGTGGGTTGGAGAGACGGTCGCTCTCCTGATCTGGATGGAAACAAATTCATGTTTGCATTTTCATAGTATATTTTGTCACCATTTCACCACTGGCCTCTGTTTTGCTCTTGATATCGATGTGCAGCAGGATCCTGATTGACAAACTGTAAATAGTAAATGGCTTTGAAAAACTACGATAATGTCACTTTTCTAAAATTGGAAGCTCGGTGTATGCTCTGTTTGGAATAGAACTGTTTTATTTCACCAACCAAGCCCTGCCTTTTAAACTGTAACCCTCCACGCTGTAGCTAGACCCTGCCCAGCTGGCAGAGTCCTATACGGAAGCAGCCAAAACAAGTCCCAAAATAAAACGACTGTCTAAGCCCATAGATATTGACAAACTGCTCGGTGTGCAAAACCTTTTTCAGGAGAACTTTCTGAGATGAGTATACACTGATCTTCCCGTTTCGGAAAAGTAACGTTATCTTGGTTTTCTAAGGTCAGTTACAGTTGGCCCGCTGACCACTGCTGTAGCCGAGTGGGAACCTGCAGGACTTCAATATCAGGATCAGTCCTGAAGTGATCCTTGAAATGATGGTGTCTATGTCTGTGGATGATGCCGGATAATCTGCAAATGGAGCTTAGGTTCCAAAATAGCAAACATGTCCTTAAAAAGAGAAGCTCTTGAGGAAACATCTTACAAACAAAACAAAAATATGGGACAGAGCGGGGAAAAGTTTTAATTAAAGCATTTTTTCATAGTATTCACAGGATTTTTACATAGCAAGTAACACGGGAACATCTTGCTTTAATGGAGAAAAACATATTAAAGTGTGTGTGTGTGTGTGTGTGTGTGTGTGCGCAGGGAGACATAGTGTCCAGTGCGGGCACCTACATCCATGTATGGAGCATCAACGGCAGCCCCATCGCCAGCGCCAACACCTTCACAGGCCGCAGCCAGCAGATCCTGTGCTGCTGCGTGTCGGAGATGAACGAGTGGGACACGCAAAACGTCATCGTCACCGGCCACTCGGACGGCGTCGTCAGGGTAACTGTCCAACTGTCCCTCATAATAATAATATCTCAGAGGAATTATTTATTGGGATTATGGGTTCTTCAGTTCTGCTTGGAGAATCAGGTTAAAGCAAAGTGTTTAGCCCAGTGGTGTTGTGGCTCTTGAACAAATATTACTAACACAAGGGCACCACAATATCATGTTTGTGTCAAAGTAGCATACATACTGTAAATAAGGGGGGAACATTTTAAAAAGTAATAATTTTCAGTTTGTAGAGAGATTTTACATTTCCTTTGGGGGAGCTGAGTTTGATTTCACCTTTCATCACTTCTGATTTATTATTTTACAAATAACTAACTCCTATCTAAGCTTAATTAAATCTTTCTCATCGTAGTTCTGGAGAATGGAGTTCCTCCAAGTCCCAGAAACCCCTGCTCCAGAGCCAGTCGAGCCAGATGTGCCCGACTGCTGTGGCGAGGAGAAGATCGGTGAGTCCTGAATGTACTAAACCAAAGTCAGCTTGGACGGCAGACTCTGGTTTATGGCCATCATGTTGGAGTAATAATATCAAAAGGGAAAAAGATTGTGACTCAATCTGCATGTGGCACTACAGCGAGCCAGTTTTTGTGAAAAGAAAAAAAACAGATGAGATGATAATGTTGCATTGTTCCTTTTGCTGTCAGTCGTCCAGCACGGTGGCGCGGCCGTCCCAAACATCCTCCTAACATTTAGCAACAGACCTCCTTTGTGTCACCCTGGTCTCCTTCCTGCCCCTCCCTTCAAAACGTCCAGTCCCACAGCATTGTGTGAACTGGGTGATCAGCAGCTCCTTTAAGATCTGAAGGAAGCCAGCGGGCACATGACAGCTTCTCTTAAGAAAAAGTAACTCTAAAGTATTCCTTGAAAGTCCTCCATGTTTATCTTTTATTAAAATAACATCAAGATCCATGAACCTGTATGAAACTAGCCTCCCTCTGTGGCTGCAATCTGAATAGGAATGCAGATTTTAAGGAATTCCCTTGATTTTCAACGGTAATTAATGATCACTTGATTAATGAAGCAGCTAAAACTAGATTAACACAGTAAATACACAGTGCAA
>OMLB01027308.1:0-10162 GCA_900302555.1 Myripristis jacobus | reverse complement strand
GTTTTTAAACTTTTATTGAAAAAATGATTGTTAGTCTCTCTGTGACTATAACATTAGGCTGGTACAAAATAATATATAATTTATAATTTATAAAATAAGGTAACAAAAGATGAGTATAACAAAAATATAAAAAACAGTTTATTTTGGAGGTTTTGATAAGATACACACATAAGATAATTGCATTCTCTCTCTCTTCCCAAGCAATGCAGTGACATTAACAATTACTGAATCACAAATTCCTTTTTGAAGAGAGAGAGAGAAAAAAACTTGGCGTTCCCTTGTGTAGAATTTTAACGACTGAATTTCATTTTTTTTTAAGTTATTACTGTGAAGGCGAATTGGTCATTTGCTCATTTTAAATTCATATGCTTCATTGATCAAATTCAAATTCTTAACAGCAATTAATGGATCATTGATTAATTATCAATAACCCTTAATCACACAGAGCCCTACATGCTCCTCAGAGGGCGTTGAGGCTGCAGGTGAATCTGATTCGTTTTTCAAATCTCATCTTTAAGGCTGACCGTTGGATTTGTGTTGATACAGTATAACTGCTTGTTGTCGTTACCATGGTGGTTGTCATAGCAATAACACAAACAATATTTTTGCTCAGCAACTTTGGGTGCAGCAACAAGGCAGGAGCAGAGAAATTTTACGGTTGTTTATACTGTTTTCACGACATTTTCCAGTCCTGACGCAGAACATTCAGTTCATGATGCGTATCCAAGTCACACTGAATGTAAAAATCTGACTGACAGCCGACTGATCTCACAGATTCTGGGCTGTAACGGCACATCAGTGCAATTCTGTTTGTACATGTGCACTTACATTGTGTTGTTTACCCTTCTAACTATGTCATGTCATAGATTTGTAGAGTAAGCTCACAAATAAAGAAATATTGTCCATAGAAAACCTCTTAATTCTTCCTGCATTTGTTCCATCAGAGGGCGGCGAGAGCCACAACGGTGAAGATGACAGCAGCGAGTCGGACGGAGACGAGCCCAGCCTCAGTCAGGAGCCCAAAGCCTCGTGCAACCCCTCCACGGGCGGAGGCAGCCAGCCGGGCAGCACAGTCCACCGACCCAAAGGTACACCCCACTCAGCTGTGCCTCACCGCTTCTACCTCTTCAGTGTTTTAACTGTCACTTTTTAGCTTTGAGTTGCCCTACATACACATACAATTTGAATCAGCAGCACATTTGTCTAGTAAAATTGTTTTCCAGGATACAAAACAAAACAAAACCAGGAGCAGTGGTGGTAGTGCTCTGTGTGTTACCACCGTGAAAGAAGGAAGCTGATCTTTTCTCTGTCTAATGTCTGATTCAGATTTTCAGAACTGAACTACCATTGAAAAGACACTCAGACAAACAGGACTTTTAAATCGAGGATTGACAGAACACTGACCTATTAAACCAATTTTAGTCTCCTCTAATTGTGTTACATATAATTCAGGATATAATACTAAATCCTCTATACTTTAAACCCCCACTTGCCTGGTCATTCCTTCTAATCCTCTTCATGTTCATGTGTGGATTTTGCCTGTTACACGCTAACACCGTTAAAATATTTGAACTTTAAGGTCCTGCAGGCCGATCGGGAGCCTCGTGGTCGGTTGACAGCGGCTCGGACGACTCGCGGCGCTGGTCCGACACCCTCAGCATCGACGAGAAGGACGGCTTCGTGTTCGTCAACTACTCTGAAGGCCAGACCAAAAGCGGGGGCAACCACAGCGGCACTCACGCCCATTCAGCCTACCCAGCCCAGGGCTCCGTGCCCCAGCCCCTGCAGCCCTCCACGATGGAGGCACGGCCGTACAACCAGCTCAGGGCAGGTAGGTGTCCGCTGTTTGTCAGCTACGCTTCTTAAAGGCACAGCTCATCCCCGAAATGTCAATAATATACATAAAACACATAGCAGGTTAGGCACCACAGCTTCAGCCTTCACCCAGCTGAAGAGAAGCGGGTCTGTTTAGAAATCTAAAACGAGCATAAAGTAGCCATTACATTTCTCTGCATTTCACAGCTGGTGCAGCATAATAATCCGTAATCCAAGCGTTTTGTAGAGAATTACACTGTTAATCCAAGAGGCCCACATTTACCTCATTATGTAGTACATTTAAACCAAACATGCTTTGAGCCATTTTGTATGTCAGGAGTGTGTAGCTCTTTGCATCAGTTCATTTGGGCAGCTGAGAACACCATTTGAATTCGAGATGCATCAAATTATCACATCAAGACGGCCTGGAGATTCAAGTTTTTGTCCCCAGAACACAAGGGTTTGTTATGACCAGTGCAGATTTACATGCCATGTCTTTGTATTCATGTAGAGACAGTGCAGGTTGGCGGATTATTGCGTTGTCTTAGAGTGCCTTTTGAAAGGAGGTAAACTGCGGAGATGCAACAGGAAAGTGTTGCCGTCCTGTGTCATCACCACCATTTGAGAGAAATATCCCTCCTCTGAATGATATTAGCATGGAGGTGAAAGAGCTGTTTGACTTTCAGCTGCTTTGACTCGTGCCTCTGGAGAGACGACAGCTTATTTTGACTCAGAAACCTTTCTCATGTCGTTTCTTGAGTCTGAGGTTTGGCAGTTTGGCATATGGCAAGCTGTGTTTTTTTACAGACGACCTCATGACAGCAACCGGTTCTTATGAAAGCTGTTGATTTTGAAACAAATTCTCAAAAAAACAACGTTTCAACTTAATATTCAAAGTGTTAACTGGGTTTATTTGTTAAAAAGCTTAAGGTGAAGGTAACATATTCAATGTTCTTACAAAAACTCTTCATATTACAAAAACTGTAACTCAGCAGCGTAGTCTGTACAAAACAGCATGTGGTTCACAATCATTTTGAAGGTGGACTCCTCTCAGGTAAGTGCGTTTTTTGTGTTTTCAACAGAATTTCAGGACAAATAATTTTAACTTGTTCCAAACAAAATAATAGGCTTGTGCCAGTTTCAGTCTCAGGATAAAAAAACAACAAAGCATGCTTTTACCTTGGTGAACATACCTGCTGACTTCATATCCACCCCAAAATATGAATATCCAACATGGTAAACACCGAAAAGTGACAAAAACTTACCTCACTGGGAACCAACAGGTAAATCTTTACATTGTGAGGTTATCATTAAATCAGTTTGCTTTTAGATGGCCAGGAAAACGCTGCCCGTACAAGTGCCTTAGTGCTCTACTTGCAGCATGTTGAAGGCACAAGTCTACAATTCACTTGACCAGGGATTTTTTTTTTTTTTGCAACAAATTGTCCTTTAAAAATTGTGACAAGTGATTGTACACACATAGAGTTAACATTTGTGACATTAAAGACGGCGAGCGTTTGAGATCGCAGTGGCCGCTTCGAGAAGTCGTAGTCGCTGAGTTGAGCCAGGATTCGTAAAACGTAGGCAAATGTGACACGTTTTCCGCTGCGGTTGCCATTAGATAAAATACTGACTTGCACGCTTCTAAGTCTTTGTGCCTTGTAGTGTGGAAGTGCACGTTCTGAGATATTTTGCACAACGAAGTCCTCGTTGAGATGAGATCTGAAGAAAGGGTAGAGGGCGAGGTTGTTCAGATATCAGGGCTCGAACTCCACTGCCCAGCATGTCCGTTTCGGCAGCACCAGTCCAGCTTGATGTAGCAGCCGTACGCGGTGGCTGTGAGTCCTTCCACTTTAGCCCCGCATCGATGGCAAGTCTTAAAAAGTTCAAACAGGTTGGACTCGTTGACCGGCCATTTCCGGTCGTAACTCCCTTCTGATCCTTCTTCTTGCTTGACGGCGTCTGGTGGAACATGAGCCGGAGCGTCTTGTTCTGTCGCGTCTTGTTCTGTCTTTACTTCCTTCTTTACATCATCCTACATAAAACAAAATCAATGTTAGACTGACATTAAAGTGAAAATTAAAATGAAACCGATTTCTCTGTGGACTTACTGTTTGATATTCCCATGTTGGGGGTCGGGCGAAGTAAGTTGCCGACGTGGACGCCGTCGTCTGCGTTGCCTGTTCTGTGTTTCCTGGACACCACCAGCAGTTTTGCGGGTATCTTGATTTCTCCGCCCTCTTGACTTGTTGTGAAGACGTTTGGTCTCGGCGTAGTGAAGTCAGACACTCCAGCAGCGGAGGAACTCTCCACCTCGCTCTGGGTGTCTTCGTCCTTAATTTTCACAGCTGGATTTAGATTTTGAGTGTCACCTTGTGTCGGATCATTCAAAGTTTCCTGGAAGCAGACGGTGTTGTTTTGTTAGTTTGAAATCAACCTGTGTTGAATTATGATTTCTGACTAGAGCTGCAAAGTTACACCCATGGCGATGTAGTCATCCTGAATAAAGGACTACTAATACCACAACTCATGTAATCCTCCTGCTATGTAAAAAATCTTTTTTTTTTCTGGTCCAAATCAGCAAATGACTGTTTTAACGCACATCAGTCACACGTAACAGAAGTTGAACTTGCAAATGCACCAAACAGAGGCATTCAGTGACTTGAGTCTGTTTGATCCGGTAGCTTATTAGCCTATTTACACCTTTAAAGCCAATACAACTGACCAGCTTAGCCTTCAAATAAAACAAGACCAGATGAGAGTATGAAAATCAGACCTGATGTGAACAAACCACACAAATTCATTCTGTTCAAATTTCTACCCTATCTGAATCGACTGTTGAACCAAGTTCACTTGAAGCTGCAACAGATGCATTGGTACACACTTTACTCTGTAGTAATACAGTAAATGCAGTTGGAAAAAACAATTAGTATTTAATTAAAGATCTTATAAGAGATCTTTTGAAAAATTAAAACCATAATCTCATCATCAAGGGAATTGCCAATTATAGTTTGTTTTTATAGATTGTGCAGCTCTATCTCTCAACACATCTTCAGTCTCGTGGCTCTAATGAGCTGAAGGTGACTAATGCTTCATCTGTGTATCTTCTGGTTTCACTGGAGCTGATTGTGGTAAACCAGCAGCACAGAGTCTCTGTCCTGTTACCAACGTCCTCTTTAAGTAATGTGTCTGGCTGTCTGCGGTGTGAAATGGAGCTGGATCACATGCATTTCCCTGCAAAACGGTGTTGTTTGGCTGTTTGATTCGGCACACCAGCAGCCCTTACCTCGCAGTCGATTTCTTCCTCCTTTATTTTGACGGCGAAATAAGAGTCTTGGGCTTCATTTGATGTAGAATCATTCACACTTCCCTGAAAGCAGGCATCGTATAGTTTGGTTAGTTTTAAATCGCCCTGCAATTGAGGATAATATAAAAACTCACTATCTTTCTTGAAAGTGGCTCAGCTGGACTCATGCTCGGTCCTGTGGTCTGGTTTTATTGGACAGCAGCAGACAAGCTCTCTACCTCGTTAGAGTCGTCGTCCTCAATTGGAGCAAGATAACATGGATCTGGACTGTGATGCGGCGCGAGTTCATCCGGGCATTCCTGAAACATTACGTGGATTGCTTAATTTCAAAGTAGCGTTCATAATAATCCCTAAAGATTATGGTTTACATATGCTGAATAAAATAAGACTAAGAATGAAAAAATGACAGCCACGGCTAAGTACCAAAGGAGTCACATCGGTCCTGTATGTCTTGATAGAGATGCCATATTTTTATACACACTGTTGCAGTATCAACACGGTGTGAGCAAATTTGAACCCTAAAAACCTCAGTGTGAGAGGCTGCTGTTGTAGTTTTGTGCCCGCTTTTTTGTCTATAAACATCACATACGCCATAGTACATCATTAAAACTTATCTGTACCGCCTTTAACCTTTTTATAATCTTGTGAAATGTTTTTAAAACTTTTTTTCAGCTAAAAAGCCATTGTCCCACTTGCCCCTCGAGCAGTCTATCCATTCAGAGACTTTCTCTTGTCTCCCATCACCCTCATACAGCAGAGCTGGATGGGGATTCATTTGTGGAGCTCAAACCATCAAGAATGTACTTGTGGAAAAACTGTACAGCTACAGATTTTTCCACAAACAGTGCTTCAGACACCCGCTGTAATCCTCCATTCTGTGCACTGTGGAGAGCGGTGTTTAACTGGGAACTCTTTCCTGCCAAGAGCAAGGAAATCAAAACCCACAGCCCGCTGCGTGCTGTGGATTTTTCCTGTAGATTTTGGTATTATTGTTTTTGGAAGATTCATTGTTTTAGGAAATAGCTGTAGCTGTATAGTTTTTCACATGTAAATTTCTGACGGTTTGAGTCACACAAACAAATGCCCACCCAAGTCCATTTTACTACTGGGAATCTGGGAAGACAACAGCCCACCGGAAACCTCCCCAAGAAACACAAACTGTATTTCACTAATGGGAGGATGTTATATATATTTGTATTTTTAGGTGAACTACTGCTTTAAGATCCATGTGTCAGATTTCATTTTGACTGAAGTAACAGCAGTGATGCCAGTCCAGCCATCTGACTGATCTGACCTCATATAAGGAGGCATACTGCCGACCGCGGGGGACGGTACTGAGTGGATTCACCTTTACTGCGCCGGAAGTTGGCGAAGTCCGAAGAAGACGAAAGTCAACAAAGCAAATCCGATTCAAAAACTGAGATTTTTTTTAAGGTGCCCAAAACAAGTTTAGCACTTGCGCGTTGCAATAACATTTGACTCTTGCAAATTCAGAAAATAAAGTGACTTTGCATCGGTCTTTGTTTACAAGGAAATGGCATAGCGGCGCTGGCTGACAGAGATAAACACAATCAGGTGCCAGTGCGCTTGCTTTAAAAAAAAATCGAGTCGTCCATTCCTGCTGGTAAAACGCCACTAATATGTGTTAAGTTGCTGTGGTACGTGACTAAAATCTGCATACACACACGCGTGTTTTCCGTACCGTCGCGTCGCCTCTTGCGGCAGCTGGCACCGCCGTGGACCTGAGAACCGGACCGTCTGACTGTCTGCTCCCGACCGGGGGACAGAAATCGTCCTTGGAGAAATGCTGGCTGCACACCCGCAGTGTGCGGATCGTGTCCGTGGAGGAGTCCGGGTCCAGCCCCAGCGCGATGAGCCACAGCCGGAGTGTGTCCGGGTCGTGCAGCGGCAGACCGTGGAAACTCAGCGGAGCATCGCTCGTCGGATCCCGCTGCCACAGCATCGCAGCCCTCGGCTTGTTGAAGCACCCCGGAAAGGAGCAAACACAAGTCATTATGGAACCCGTTCCTTTAAGTTCGTCTTCTAGCAGATACGCGTCGTGTCGAAGCAGAAACGATGACGTTACATTGTTTATAGTGCCGCTACCGAAACACGGAAACTAACGGCGACATGGAGCCAGCTGCAGACAGCGCTGTGTTTCTTCTCCCACCCGCTTTCTGCGAAGCTCCGCCCCCACTCTGCCTCTGATTGGCTGTCCGGAACCTCAACCAACGAGACTCACCGGTACAAGCAAATCAGAGGCAGAGGAGGGCGGGTCTTTACGGAATGCGGGTAGGAAGAAAATCAGACCCGCAGACAGCGACAACAATATGACTTCCCGTTCGGCTTTTCAGAATAATAGTGTAATTTCTACAAACGGAAATCACTACATTATTGCAGCAACTTCATTTCGCACAAAACATCAAAGTGAGACTCCAATATTAATTCTGATAGAGACGTAACATGTCAGGCTCGGTATTTTACCCAGTTTGAACACAGTGTTATTTTTTTCTTAAACATAAAACTTGATTTGTTTGCCTGGGTTTCTGATAAAACACCAGCCCGCTTTTCTTCAAGCGGCTGTCAGAAACTCTGATTGAAAAAATTTTCTGCCCCTGCAGTTTGCAGATTGCAGCAGGTCAGTGTTGTGATTTCCATTTCAATGTTACAGCCAAGAGAGTGGAGAAATACAGGGTTCCTGGTCTGGAAAATTATCATTGTTGCTAATTTGTTAGAGATTGTTGCTAATCATTTTGAAGCTGAACTTTTTCAACTCATGACCCGATGTCATCAGATTTCATCCCAAACGCCCATAATGGAAGATTTTTGTTGTTGGTTTCATAATTAAATCATATCACTGTTTGCACTTCATCTGCATTGATGGTAAAAGCTCTGCAATAACTGAAATAAATAATTTGTATTTGTACTCATTTATTGATTTGACAGGTCACATCATCAAAAGGTGCAGTGTGTGTTAAAGTTAATTTTCACAAGAACCACAAATTTGATAAAAGTGTATCTGTGTGTTATGAATGAGTTTCATCCCAGCGAGTACATCAGGAGATACACATCACACCCCAGAGCTGACTTTATGAAAATAATCTGCCTTATCTGTTGACTGTTTGAGGAAATTGTGCAGAATGTCATCATCCTCGCTCCGCTGAACCTGAGTGTGTCTCCTGCAGCAGGTGTGTGTGTGTGTGTGTGTTGTGCAGGAGCCTGAGGACAAGGTTGTGTGTGTTTTGTTGTGTTTGGTGCATATTGTTAAAATGCCTTTGTGTGTGTGTGTGTGTGTGTGTGTAGGTTACAGATGGGAGCGCCAGCTGGTCTTCCGCAGCAAACTCACCATGCACACGGCGTTTGACCGCAAGGACAACGCTCACCCAGCCGAGATCACCTCCCTCGCCATCTCCAAGTAAGACCCCGGGGTGTTGGTGCTGCAACCAACTTTATTTTCATGGTCATTATTTTTGCATCAGAGTGAGATTCCAATATTAATTCTGGTAGAGTTTCTCCATAATTGCATTTTCAGCAAATGGAAAATGTCCGGCTCAGTATTTCACTCAGTTTGAACACAGTGGAATGTTTTTTTTTTCTCTCTCAAACATGTAAGATGATTTGTTGGCCTGGGTTCCTGATAAAACACCCGAGCGCCTTTCTTCGGGCGGCTGTCAGAAACCGCTTTTCTCTGATTGAAAAAATTGCTGCCCCTGCAGTTTGCAGATTGCAGCCGGGTCAGTGTTGTGATTTCCATTTCTGTGTTACAGCCAAGAGATGGATAAGAGTCAGCAGCAGATGTAGACACACACAGGGTTCCCAGGCTGGTCTGGAAAATCATGGGAAACGATTTGGATTGTCTCCAGACACTCAGGAGAGGCTGTAATTGCACAAAAACTCGAGGGAAACCGTGTAGAAACATCCCTGCTCTGCCCAGTTACAGAGCCACTGGCGTTTCACACTGTGTGATGTGCGCGCGCGCGTGTGTGTGTGTGTGTGTGTTGTGAGGGATAATCTGAAGACACAGAGTGACATGAACCAGTTATACAGCTTTACATGTCGCATCCAACACAACAGAACAAACTTAGAAAACCAGTCAGAGCACGAAGATGTGGAACGAGCCTGGACTCCTGAGAGGGAGTGTGTGCATCCAACGTGGAAACAGTGTGAAATGTATTGAAGAACCAGTGATATTGAATGTTTGGCCCATTCACTACAGTTTCCCCACATTTTACATTGCAACAAACCATTTTGCAAATCACGTGGGGTTACTAAAGATTTCATAACATATAATATAAATCCCTCCACTTCCAAATCTGAATTTTTGGTTGAAACAGCCGCCTTATAATGTTGTGCTGCTGCAGCGGACTGAGTCGTCAACATTCATAAACCACACAGCTGATAATTGGCTGGAAAGCAGAACGTTTTCCCCGGGGACTATTTTCCGGCAGAGGGACCATTTTCATTCCACCTAATTTCAGAAAGTCATCAAAACACAACAGTGCTGCTGCTTCTTGGGGAAAAAAACAAAACAATGTGGACAGTTTTATTACAGTGATGGTTTGAAGAAAGTCTCTGAAAGTTTATTTTCATATCATAGTGGAATGAATGGAAACCAACAGCTGGAGAAAAGGGAGGAGAAATTCTAAAGTACCACTGCTTGCTTTGGGAAAAGATTATTAGAGCCGTAAAGACTGTACTTTTTTTTTTTGTTGAAGCGATTGTGCTAAACAAGTCATTATAAAGACAAGAAGCAAGCTTTAGAATCCATAAAAAC
The DNA here is from genome assembly GCA_900302555.1 of Myripristis jacobus. NCBI lineage: Eukaryota > Metazoa > Chordata > Actinopteri > Holocentriformes > Holocentridae > Myripristis > Myripristis jacobus. The sequence continues at coordinate 266 of OMLB01027308.1, read as the reverse complement.
CAGGACTAAAATGGAAGACACACACAAAAAAGGTCAAATCAAGTATTAAAAGGAGAAATTAAGTTAAGAGGAAATGAATAAAACCAGTAAAAACCGAATAAACCCATCAACAGAATAAAACTCAAAAAGTGGACATCAGAGACAAATAAAGAGCGGAAAAAAGCAGGATTTGATCTGGGATGGGTGTATTAACATGAAGCTGGTTTCATTTTAATGCTGTGTGTTGTGAACGCTCACTTTGTTATTGTCCTCCGGTCTTCACCTCT
>OMLB01027304.1:4354-18009 GCA_900302555.1 Myripristis jacobus | reverse complement strand
TGCAGGGAGGGGGGGTGAGGCCTGAATAAAAGAAAAACATTGTTATCATGACTAATCAGCGGCTCTGTCAGCGGGGCCAAGGTGAATAGGAAGTGGCACAAATGACTGCATGGAATTCCTGGTGTGTCAGACAGAATAAAGCTGCGAGCTCTGTTGTTCACTCACTCGGCCGCTCGTTCCCTCGTTCAAGGCCGTCGTGTTCCAGTGGGCATCAGCAATCCCTCATTTTTTTCCCCAGAGGTAGGTCACAGTCGACTTTTTTTTTTTTGTGTTGTGTTGGATTACCAGTTACCTGTTGCAATGAAGATATTTCTCACGCTTTCTCATCAGTATATTGTCATGAAATAACATTTGATACAAGCAAATACACACAGGCACAGTCCCCGAGGTGGTGGTAGTAATGAAATAATTGGATTGAAAGGAGCACAGAGGGTACATAATGAAAATGAAGTGCCGGTGCAATTACTGCCTTACACTGCACTGACAGGGTTTGCACCGTGCGCTTAATGTGAAATGTTGTCACTTTTCTGTGACTCTCATCATTCATATCATCAAATCGGTGCACTTCCAGGATCTATACATGTTGCGTCCTGTTTTTTCTTTTTTCTGTTAATATTGTTTACCTGAAGGGGCTAACATTTTCCACTACATTTAGGCTGAAAACCTCCATCTATAGCAATGAAAGCCTAAAGCCAATCACAAAATTAAAGCTGGCATATTCCTATGAATTGAATAATTTGTAAAACTCCCTGATTTACTTGTATAATTGAAAACACCTTACTAATATCCAGAATATTCCCAGAATCCCCAATCTCAGAAGCCTGTTTATAAAATGTCTTGAAGGTTTTAGTATACTTTTCTGTGATTGTCAGTTGACCTAATGCAGTACTCTCTTCCCGTCTGGCTCTGGAAGCAGGTTCAATCAAATGCATTACAATTATCTGCCAATACTGTTGAACCAGTGTCTATTCTCACCATCAACTTGACCCAGGTCTGTTCACAGCATCTATGTAGTTTACTTTTCCATGACTGACAGCTTGTCTCAAATGATCTGATTCGCCTCGAGAGCTTAAGCGGGCCCTTTTTCTTCTCCAGGCAGGTTAAAACAAACACAAAGTATTCTGTCTGTGCATACAATATTTGACCCAGGCCTGTTCTCAGCCTCCTGCTACCCTCATCTGGCCTGAGGAGGTCATTTGGTCTGATGCCTTTCACCCTCTATAACCTAAACTTCCTCACCACAAGCTAACAGTGCACCTCACAAAAGACATAAATAAACAACCGCAGGACAAACCAGGGTTTGGAGCTTGTTAGCGCACAGCATTTCAACATGAGAGTTTGTTTGTTCAAATTTACTTGCTCGGTGACCTAACTCTTTTATACCGAGCATATGTGGGTAAGAAGGCGAGGGAAGGCGAACGTTTGGAGGAAAAAAATGGAAAAATCCATATTTTTCCAATATGCAGACGGGCCTGTTCATCAAGCGAAGTTTGACACACGTCTTTGAACAGAGTTAGAATCAACAACTCGGTGGAAAAAGTCAAAGGACGAAGTAGGGCGGTTTGGCTAAACAAATGTCATTTTTGGATGCTGTTGCAGGGAGGATGAGAAAAGGAAAGATGATGAAAAGAATGAATAGATACATTCCTGAGCAGCAAACTCACTGCCTCACTGTTTCCTGGGCTTGATTAGAGGGATGCAGTGACTTGCGGGTACATTAAGATTAAGATCTCAGCTGTCCAGAGGGAATTACAGAAAGGAAACAATATGGATGTTTTTATCAAATGTGACATGGGTTTTGTATGAAGAGAAGTCTCATTTGGCCCCACGCTGACATACATGAAGCTGCCATGAGGCTATTTGGCAGCTGAAGAGGCCATTTTGTAATCAGAAGGTCACAGGTTTGATCCCTGCATGGGCCAGCCTCCATCTTCGCCTTGAGTGAAGCTAATGCTGTTCTACATTTGTATTAAGATCATACAGGATCCTAAAACCGCCATGCTATCTTTTGCATGTAATATTGTTGATCTAGGAATTCAGCCTACTGCTGCACATATGTTGCCCTGAGTGAAAGCCTCAGTGTAAAGCATAAAATACTGTGCAAATGTACCATTATAAAACAAATGGTTATGGTCCTTAGATGTGTTTTGCTGAGTCATATTCCAACCAGCTGTGAAATACCCCAAAATCGCACTCCTGCAACCACAGGACAGTTAAATTTTTATGTGCTAAGCGACAATCACCACTCATACTGGTACTTAGCAGTGTGTGTCACTTAGCAACCACTTTGTTTAGCTACCATTACAGTACGGTATCGCCCAATTATTGAACATATCGTTTGAGTACAATGGTGTGTGACCACATTTTTGTAGAAGTAATAAAGCTACTCGACAGTCATTTCAGAGCTTCACTTCCCATCGTGCCTAAAAACCCTCTTCCCTGCTCTAAAATTACTGGGAACTGCAGCCTCTTTTGGCTTACAGTTTAAGCCTATTGTTAAAATTCATCATACTGTGCATTATAGCTCGAAGAGTGTGGAAAACATTCACATTTTACATGGCAATTTCCACACACTACATTCAAATCCAGGACTAGCACAATCACTCAAGTGGTATTACAGGTGTGTTAAGTGTTAAGCCACACTTCTTATGTTTCATGGATGTGTCATGTACCAAGTGCCATACAAATATGAATAACAACGTATTAAGTATGATATATTACACAGAAAATGCAGAGTCTGCCTGTTAAGAAAGACAAGTTTTTGATAAACTGAATGTCCTTTGTAATGGAGTAAGAAGAGCTGGCTGTCATTGCCCGATATAACTCATCGCTGCTTTCATCGGCTTCTTGGTCAATTACTGTAAAATAATATCAGCAGTGCAAAAGTTCAGACTATTAGCCAGGACACAAAGCAAAAGACCTGTTACAGCCAACTGGCATAAGGACACACCACCTCAGATCACTGAGCTTGGGTAGCTGTTTGGAGGAAAGCCTGGTCAGAGCTGATTTGCAACCAGCTGTCACTGTAAATTTGTGGGGAATCAAGTTGCTGAGAAACGTTCTCTGGTAATTACACCAAAGGTTAGTGCAGTCCAATGAGGCAGTCTCTTCTGAATCATTTCAAACTTTTTTATGCACCACACCGCCAAGTTGTCTTTCATTAAGTGAAGGACCCCATTTGAATTGATTTTGTTGTTAGGATCATGATATGGAAATATGTTTTGGTTTGTGTTCAATGTTTGATATACCTGAACACAAATAGATTCAAAGTAGTGAGATTAACACAATGTTAATCACAGATTCTGTGTATCATAACAATTACAAATAAACTATCATGAAATAAATTATGCTGAGGACCCAGTAGAAGTCACTGAAAGACCATTGACCCTTTAAAAACCTGTCTTATATTGTCTGTTTGCCAAATGAATGCTGAGTTAACTTATTTTACTTGACTGAAGTGCTGAATTAAATTCTCTTACAAACACTGTCATCTCATTTCAAAAGCATTATCTTGTATGTAGCAATGTAACCTTTCTTTAAAGCCATTACCAACTTTTTTTTTGACTATAGCTGACTGTTAGATGGGATGCTGTATAAGCAAGTCAACTGTTGTCATTTGTTCCTGGACTACAGATACAAAACTGCTCCATTACAGTGGAAGAAGACTGAAGTAACTACTGTCAAAAACAGCCACCATTTGCTGCTGCGGCAATGATAAAAGTATCAGACCATTGAGACAAATAATGTGACACAGACAAAAATTAAATACTCAAAATTGAGTTAATGAGCATTTTTATACTAAAGTCAACACTGAGAGCAAAATACAGCCCAAACCCATTTATCAATAAAAAAGGTATGCAACAACAGGCATACGGCTACTCAAACATACACATAAGTGATTCATGGAATCACATTTTCAATGTACAGAGAAATTATTGTTTCTCATGTATCTGTATCTACAGTCTTGAATGCGATACATTTTCATGAACAGCTTCAGAGTGACAGTGTGAGACTGTCCACTGTCTGGATGGACACATTTAAAAACTCCACTTATGTCTCTGAGTAAGCACTAAACACCCACTCGGCACTTGATTTGTCACTGTCAAGGGACCACACAGGTTAATGAACAACTTACTGATAAAATGTTGTAATATTAGACTCCTAAAGGACAGTATTTGTTAAACTCTGGACCCAAGGAGCTGTCTCAGAGGTATTTTTGCTTTGTGGTATATCAGTTACTGTTGTCATGTATCATATCTTGTAAGGTACCCTAATAAGTTACTTTGGGTATCACTGGCCTTAACAGACATGGTCCATGAAGGTGTTAACTCTGTTCTTTGCTGCCAAAAATCAGGCAATATAAGATTTAATATGGGTTGCAATGCGACCAAACTATAAAGTTCTTCTTTTTCTTCAACTGCGCTTTGAACGCTTTGGCTCTGGCGTGTCAGCTGGTGTGCTAGCTGCTTTCCTGGACTTGGACTCTGCTCCTTTTTTGGAACCTCCTTCTTCTGCATCGTAGAGGGCGTTCCTGACAAAGCGCGCTGCTGCCCCCTTATCCAGACGTGCAGCTTTCTTCTTGTCTGTGATCTCCTTCACTCTGTTCATGTATGTTCTTATTCGCTCCTGGAAAGCAGATAGGTGGGGTACAGAGAATGGGTACAGAGGCATTCAATAATGCACACAGAGTAAGAAAGAGAGAAAAAGACAGGAGGGTGAAAACACACTTACCAGTTCCTGTTTGATTCCATGCTCTCTGGGATTTACTCCTTGAGTCACCAGGTACACTGCCAACAAGGAATAAAATAGAAATTAACCAACCATTGACTAAAACAATACTGAGAGACACACCTTGCTTCTGCGCCAAGATATAATCAGTGTGTGGCTGCTTGGATAAAAGCCATCTACAATTTCGATGTGTTTATATCTCACAATGCTGAAGCAGATACAAATATAGTAATTCTCCCACTCAAACCCCTGCTCTTGCAGAGAGATTAGTATGGCAGTGGGCTATAAAGCTTTAAAATGCTATCACAATATTTCATGGTAATTTGTGGCAATGACGGTCAAGACAGTAGGAAAAAAAGACTAATTACAGTGTTCACAAAAAAACCCCAAAACATTAGCCTTTATCTATCCTATTCCTTAAACACTGAAAAAGATGTGATTAATGAAATCTAAAACAGTGACTGGTCCATTGTGATCAATAAAATACTTTGTGAGGTAACTGCAATTTCTACATCTGTGTGGCATTATTACACTGTTTTTTTTTTTTTTTACTGTTTTTTTTTTTTTTAATAATGCTTGTTGTTACACTTGAATTTTTAAATAAATGTGAACCCATAGTCATATTGTATGTCGTGTCGTTGTCGAGATATCTGACATAAATATTGAGGTATGAACTTTTGTCCATACTGTGCAGCCCTAATACACGCTCACACATAAATCTGTACACACATATCCATTCGCCACATGAAAACTGGATCACAGGGACATAAAGGTTCATCAATCTTAGTGCATGAGACCTACTGTGTGTCACCGGAGGCTATGGCTATCCTCCTCCTACCCACAGACCTGCCTGAACACACACACACACACACACCTGTGAACACATATACTTACTCCAGAAGAGTGAATTGAGGGTGTAGGCAGACATCAGGTCCAACTTGGCTTGCTCCAAAGGATCCAGCTGTCAATATATCAGGTTTGGATTAGATGACACATCACAGGTCAGAACTACTAAAGATAACTCAGTGTGAGGTAACACCGGCATTAACCGTGGTTCAATAGTACTGGTTGCCCTACCTTTTCCAGATCATTCCTGGATATTGACATTAAAGTCTGCAGCATAGTTTTGACAGAGCTGACTGACGACTCGAAGCCTGTAAGACATTCCTTAATTTCGAGGGGGTAGTCTTCAGCTGGAATATCCCCTGCCATTATTCTGCAAAAATATAGTCAGAAAGCATAGTGTGACCGTCTTGTTTCCTGCGTGTATTAACATAAACGAACTACAAATAGCATTAGCTACCACTACCTTACAGTTTGCAAAGATCTAGCAACAACCTCCCTTCCAAGCTAGCTAGCGGTGATGCTAGATAGCCACTGCTAGCTGGTAAACAACCAAGAAAGAGAGCTAATATGAGCTGCTCATTGCATACTATGCTGAAGTTCAGCTGCGTCAAACAAAATACAGTAATACAAACAAGAACCGATGGTTTTTGTAACAAATATAATTTAAAACGACAGCTAAGTTAGCTCAAATTCACGTTACCTTTATAGCACGCAGCACGCTGTAAACGACAGGAAATGACGTGTGTAACGACGCCGCTCCTCTTCTTCTGTACTCTACTGCCGTCTGGCGCTGTGGAAGAGCAGGTTATCCATATTTTATGTGTATTTTATTTAATATTATTCATACTTGTTTATAGCGTCAGTTTTTTTTTCAAAGCGACGAACGCTAGTCAGATGTATGTTATGCGCTGGTGTACGTGCTCCAGCTAAATAGACCATATAAAACAATGCTACCTTCAAGTACTCCTCCTACTTTCCAAGAATGGGGGTCAAGTTGTCGCCTATTCAAGAGCTAGTAGGTTAACAAAATGGACCTGGCTATACAAATTATATAATGATAGGAGTTGTTTTGTTTTGCTTGTTTGTAATAAGTGCTTAGAGCCACTCTGTACTGCCCGGGAGAGAAAGAGGAGAGGTAAAAGCGTAGTCATAAGCACAGCACGCAGCTGAGGGAATAAATCCAACAGTGTGTGAAGGCAGCAGAGGTATTCATGTTACCATGGTAACGTCAACCGTCGGGTGCAGAAGCTGCTGCCAAGTGTGTTTGGAGATGTCAGACAGCAGCTTGAGTGTGTTCAGGACTTCTTCTGAAGAGGGAGAGTCAACACTGTGGTAAACACAGCTGAGGCAGCTGGAAAGAGACTCGAGAAATGGACAACTGTGATTTGGAGAAGCTCTCCGTCTCGGGAGGGAAGCTACAGCCAGCTTTCACAGCACAAGTTACAAACTACAAAGTGACAGTGGAGAGCAATGTCAACAAAGTGACTCTGGACCTGATGACTAGTGACTGTGCGGCCTCATACAAAATTGTGAGTAGTCATTTATTCAGCAAATCAACCGAGCAAAGTAAGCATGCAGATTTCACATCTCATAAGAGGAACTTTCTTCAACATCATCAGTATTTATTTTTCTTTTCCAGCTCTCTGGTGATGGTTCCAGGACCATCAGCCTTAACGATGGGCCGAACCGTGTAGAAATAGAGGTGATGGCTGAGGATGGCACCACCAGGAAGTACTGTGTGGACATTACCAAGCTGTCTCCTAAGATCGCAGAGCTCAGTCATCTGGCCATAGAAGGAGATGTCCCACTTCATCCTGAATTTTGTACCCAAATCCATGAATACAACAGTAAGTACAGAGTTAATCTGAACGTTGACATGTAACACAGCCTACTGAGTTAAAATAGTTTGTGTTGTTGTTCCGTTAGATCATCTTTCAATTCTTTTTTGCATAATTTTATTCATTATATACAGCACATATATCAGGGATGTACTTCCACACAGCAAGATAAAAAGGATATTCTTGCCTTCTTTTTGATTTGGTTTTCCTTGTTACTGTACATTTAAATGTTATTTTGTTTTGTTTTTTTGTTTTTCTTTTCTGCTGTAGGTACTGTTCCTTTTTATTGTAATACTGTGGCCCTGCTGTCCAGAGTGCCGGACAGAAACATGAACGTGTCAGTGAACGGAGAGGACAGCTCCCAGTCAGTCCCCCTGAATTTTGGAGACACTGTAGTGGAGATCACAGTCTGTTCAGCAGATGTCAGTAATTCACAGGTAGGATCAGTATGGACCGCTGCTTACATCCAGACAGGCAGTACTGATGTGAGTCATGGCTTTGTCTTGATTTGTTTGATTATCACAGTAAAGCATCTGTATTATTTCATAATAAATAAACCTGTCTAACCATGGCAAAAATATTAATTTAGGTGACTTGTACTAATGTTACATCTAAAAAGGACACACACTCTTTTTGTTGTACCAGGTTGCCAGGTAGAGGAAAATAATGAAAATCAATTTTCCTCAGGGTAGAAGGGATAAAGTTAGCCTGAGTGATGCTAAGCTTTCAAGTGCTGTACTACACTGCCACACAAGGGATATCTTTCATTATTAATGTAAACCTGACCTTCCTCTACCTCTGTCAGGTGTACACAGTGCTAGTGACTCGAGAGCTCATTCCCATGGCCATGACCTTCACTGATGGGAAGGAGCAGCTGGACTATGAGTGTCCAGTCTCTCTGAGTGCTCTGTACAGGCCTGTCTCTATCAAGGACAGGTGAGACTGTAGTTGTAGTTATAACAGAAGCAGTTGTAGTAGTTGTCACCATCTTTCATCATTTGCATTGTACCTTTCTAAAAATAAGTGCTTGACAGCTGATGCAATGATAAGATGAAAACACTATGCTTCCTTTTCTCTCCCTAGTTAATAAAACATATTGTTTAAAGATATAAGACTATGCACAGCATTTTACAATGATCCAGCAATGGCCCCACAGCAGCGGCTATCTGTAGGTGTAACTGGCTCTCTTGTTGATTCACAGTGACCCAAAGCACATCTTCTCAAGGCCATATATTGAGATGTTGGCACGCAGGTCCAACGTCGACCCGCTCAGTGGGAGTCCCCTGGGTTACAGCTGGATGGTCCTTGAACCAGACATGGACAAGAAGATGTCCGCTGCCCTTGTCAAGTGCCTCTTTGCTTACCGAGGTACAGACTGGACTTTCAATTCCACACACATTTCTCAGAGGCAGAAATAATCCCACTGATTGTATCAAACCTCACTGAGCAGAGCCAAAGAACCATAACCACATTTTACTGAAATCCCCCCCTGCAAGTCTCTCTCGGTTAAATAATGTTAGTCTGAGGACCAGTGAAAGAGATAAAGTCCAAAGAGAAGCTAGTAAATGTTATGAAGCCTAGTCCTACAATGCAGTTTGATTATACTCAGTTATCTAGGTTGCTTAGCTGGCCTGTTTGCCTCCCAGATTGTTAATGCAATGGTCATGAATGAATGAAAACAAGACTTTTATCGGCCATTTATATATTTAGTTCCTTCTTTGCCATTCAAACTTGCCACTCTACAACACTGTGGTTATTTGACCCTGCCTGTTGAACTTTATCTTAACCAGTGAGATTATTTCTACCTTCAAAGTTTGTAAAACTACCTCAGAGTTTGTATAACTAAAACTTATATTAGCGACTGGGGTAGGCTCTCACTAACGTCTCACAGTTCTAGTTACACAACCTATACTCTCATGTAACATGATGTATACTGCAGACAACCACCATGTTGCTGTCGAGAGAGGGATATTGTTACTTAACTAAGGACTTGTTTATCTCGCTGTCATGAGCTGAAGGCTGGCATTTAAGAGACTTTACGCTCTGGGCCTTTGTATCCAGCAGGTTTGCTCTTAAACTAGTTGTCTGTTCATGGTTTTAGGTCACTCAGATATCTATAATTGATTAGTTGGTCGAATCGATAGTGAATCTATTAGTCAAGCAATTCTGCAGATTTGTTGATCAAATTTGACCATTTACCAACTGATAAAATCCCTTGACTGTTGGAGTTGACGTAGACAGCTCCTCTATTCATTGTGTGATTCAGTGTCTTTCATCTTGCAAAAGGTGGCAAGTGTCTGATTGAACTGTCAGCAGGTTTATCAATTAAGAGGACCATCTGCCTTTTCCATCTATCCATATGTGTGCTTTCTTTAGTGGCAGACAGCCCTAGTAGCTACTGTGTGATTTATAGTGTCTTTGATCTTTTTTCAAAAGGATGTGACAGTGTGATGAAACTGTCCATGGTGGGCTTGCACTCTCTGGACTGTCCTCACAAGCCGACAGGGGACCTGGACACAAAGGTCAGTATGAATGATTAATCAACGGACCGCGATGCCAAAATCACTGCTATCGACCTTGACTCTGCTTATCCTTTATTTACAAGTCAGCACTCCCTTCACAGTGACTAAGTGCCGGTTTAACTTCCACGGTACAAGGATCTTGTGTGTGTAGTGATACAGTTGAGGGTGCATACAACATTAATTTGTGCACAGTGCAAGTATGTGGCCTTATGTGGATGGGGTGCAGATCTGTTTGTGTCTTTTATATATAGAGAGATTTTTACAGTATTTTACAAAATACTAGGAATACTATTTGCATGAAATATACTGACCAGGTGAATCCAAGCAAAGATTTGATCTTTTACTGATTTGATATTTAAAATCCACTTCAGGCATGTGCATACCACATACATATTTAAAAAGTTAAAAAAAAAATTGGATGCCCAGGCTGCTGTTTCTTTCAGGATGTCACAGAGACACATTGGTATAAGAAACACTTTGCATCATCCAGTTGCTTGGAGGTAGAGACCACGCACACTCTGGAGGTAATGGAACTGTCATTTTACTTTGGTTGTATTAGTGTACGAAGCTGAAATAATACAGCATACATCATCAAATACATCATCTTAGACCTTATGGATGAAAACCTTCAGTAAACACTTGCACATGTGACAGACACAACATGATCTTACATGAAAATGCCTATGCAAGCGATACAGTGCACAGAAGACTATACCACTGAACATGCAGTCAGTATACCACAGATTCATGTATTGAGGTCTTGGTAAATAAAAAATGGGTGGACTATTAAATCTAGCTGGTGATCATCATATGGCACATGAATGAAAATCAGTTATGCTTGCATTAAAACACTGATTTAAGAATTTCCCATTATCCTTATATAACGTACATCAGTTTGACACTACTTAATGTGAGATATATTAAGAAGTTTTGGTCTGGAGGGATTATCTAAGGCTAAAAAAGTAGGTAAACTCTGTTATTGAAAATACAATGCCATGTGAATTTTAAGATTCATAGAATACCCTACATGTAGGACTGATAACCAGCCCTAGTACAGTTAAAACAGTCAGTTCTGCCTGTAGATTATTACTTCCATTTACTGAAGCCTTACAAATACAGGGCATATGATAGTGGGTCGTTTGACTAGTTGTAGATGACTTATTTTGTCCACCAAAGGTGCGTAACTGGGAGAAAAGACTACAAACAGCAGTGGGAGAAGACAATGTGGAGAAGCTGTGTTCCCTGGCCCAGGATCAACTGAAACTGTACAGACAACACCTGCCAAAGCCAGGCATGTACCACTTCCCAAGCTGGGGGCGTAGGCTGAGAAATTATAGGGGCAGTAAGTTGTCTACGACCTCTGTTGACCTCCATTGGCGACCTGTGGGCATTGCAAAAACACTGATAGAGCTACACAAGTCCCCATTCCACCCCCCATTGTACAGTACATTTTTACAATAATGCACAGATGTGTAAGCTAGCCAATTAGAGTAGAAATCCAGCAGAGGGTGAAGTGGTAATGCATGACAGTGTGAAATATCTGAATGATAATAATGTGTTGTTATTTGCTTTTTTAGATTAAGAACAAGTTTTTTAGCCTATGAAGCTGATCGAGTCTTTCAGTACAACCAGGGTCATGGTGCTTTTCATATTGGCTCACTGGCAAGACTCTGCTGCACTTAAATGGAACAGAACCTTAATTAATGTTATTAGTAACACCTGTGTTTGCCCGATATTTCCTGTTAAAATGGCTGCTGTGAAAAAGGTCTATTGGGGCAGTCCTCCTGCCTCTAGCTAAGTCTCATGAACCTAATATTACCCCTAAAAACGACTGCAACTAAAATTGCAAAGCTTTTAATCCTCATTGTCATGACTACTTTACTTAACTATCAGTTTTTCCTGCCTTCGGCTACTGAAAATATGACTTGAGGTTACAATTTACGTTGGTCAACAACCTTATCAACCCCCCTGTGGATATTTGGTCATTCTGAGTAGTAAATACCTCTCCTCTTTCACCTTTGACACCAACCACAAATCAAATGTGGGTAAATTATGGCCTTGCCTCATAAATTTGTCTAAATTTGAAAATACTAGGTGACTAAAATTGTCATTCTCCTAGCCTTGCTTTAGCACAGCAGCTCAGGTTTAGACACTAAAAAATACATGAAGCTGTGCCAATTTGTAACCTCTGGAGCTTCCTGTTCTTTCTGACGTGCCAGCCACTCAAGTTACCGCTTGTCTTTTCTCAGCCACTTGTGCCATGCTAATTGTTTTGATGACTCTGAGAGGCGACATTAGAGACCAAGCTCAGAGTATTGAATGGGAGCCATTGGAAGTCAACCGAGAAGTAACACCGCTGCAACATGAGAGAATGGAGGGGAGAGGGGTGATGGAGACAGACAGAGACAGAGTGATAGAGGTGGAGGCAAAGAGAATAAAGAGATGGTGACAGAGAGAGAGGGAAATAGTGGCGGAGAGGTGAGCTAATTCTCACCTCAGAAAAAACATAAACAAGCTGTTGCTCTTGTACCGGATCAGGCTACATGAAGGATGATATGTTCACAGGTTTTCACTCTGACCTCTTGTGTTTTGTTGCAGCAAAACACAAATATCATGTTGCAGTCTTGCTTAGATATTATCAGGGTTAGGGAATCTGAAGTAAACGTTGATAAAAGTTTATAACAAGTTGTTTCTGAATAGGCAAAAAGACCCAATTGCTGAGTATTTCCCTTAGCTGAGGTGACTTTATTATTGTATCTATTGTAAGTTAGTTAAAGACACCTTTAGAAAAATATGAAAATGAATTGACAAAAGTAACCTTAGATATCACCAGTTTCTGTGTAGTGCACACAGACTGATGAGCTGGTTCACTGGATAGATTTTGTAGTGTTTTTCTGGTGTACAAAAACTTAAGACATCAGTGTGGTCGGACAGATAAAGGGTGCTCTCACCAAGGCAAGTTACACTCTGAAAATTTAATGCATAAGATGCATGCAATCATTCGTAAGTGAAAGAGAGGAGGCAGCCACACGGAAGATCCTCTTATTTCTCGTTATGCAATGCACTGTGAGTGATGGGGAATGATGAAGTGTTTGTGCTTGAATGAACCAGATAAATTTTAATGCTAGTGGACGAGTTTCATTTGAAAAAGACACATCCTCCACTATGGAAAGAAATATAACAGGCACTACATATAAAAATACCACAAGGCACCAGCCAAACGCAGGTACTGTACCTTTTGCTCTGTGGCTGGAAAGCCTGTCTATTCACGATGCTGACTATTGCTGGCATCAAAGTAAAGCCTATAGTGCATTTCTGTTCAAATTTGGAAACATGGCAAGATTTCAGTTTCTCAAAAAGTTATATTTTCAACGATGCAGCCATCCGTTTTTTTTTTGTTTGTTTGTTTGTTTGTTTTTTAAATATTGACTATCGATTTCAAGGATATTTGGTGCTTTGCCATGAAAAAAGGATGAAAACTTTTTCATGGTGACAATGTGTGTTTACACAAATACCATGCATTCGCTAAACCTTGTTACAGATGAACCATAAGCTTGGCCTCCCATATTTGAATGTTAATTCATTATTTGACCCGGGTCTGGTATGCAAGCAAATAGCATTAACTTAACCATTTTTAGGATAATTATTAGAGGGATGTCCTTATCCGTGTCTTCTGTAATTTGGTTTCTGTTGTCCAGTTTATTTTGTATCTTGTATCATA